>JABFQC010004906.1:0-12170 GCA_022817085.1 Psilanteris sp. ZL-2020
GTGTATGATCTAAGGTGTCATGAAAGCGTCTTACTATAAGTCGCCAAACTAATTTTGTAAGTGAACGACTGAAAACTGTCTACAAAAAGGTGCCTTAATTTAAGACACCTGTTTTTACAGCGTTCACTCATATAATAAAAAAAACTGTGAACACGAGATAAATATATTTTATAATTTTGTAAAAAATTACAAAATTTTATACAGTATTAATATATTTGATTAATTGCAACTATTTATATAAAATTGCAGATCGAAAACATGATTAGAAAGAAATAATTGTTTAGTCAAGGAAGACTCTTACTTGAACAAAAAAGAAGAATAAAACTTTCATATTTTGTATTTTACTTGCATTCGTATGTTTGTCGAGAAGCATGAGTTGTATTTATTTAGGTTTCCGAGCAACGCATATCAAATCATTTCCATATGTAAGCTCGTGATATTTTATAGTCGGTACAGTCACGGCTTTTGTTGTGACGAGGAATTAAGATGTTCTCATTGAATTATTTGTCATCTTATTACACATGTTTGTACATGCGAAAGTGATTCTGGTAAATGCTACAATTCATTTTTTATAATTTTATTAAATTATCTCATTTATTATAAAAGAAATTGTATACGATAATAATTTTAACAAATTAGGGACATTCAACATACTCTTGTAAAAATAAAAATAATCGTGAATTTGAAACATTTGAAATTTAACATATTATGTTTTATTCTGCATTTGTAAAGAAATATATAAAAATGCAGATTGCATATTTATTTCGTAATATTTTGTATTAAACACCTGTATATCCAAATATAAAAATAAGTATTTCAATTGCTCAAGTGTAGATGTTACCTGCACTACAGACGCTGGTTAGAACAAGACGCTCTAGGCAAGTTCGTGACTCGCATTCTTATCTCACGAAGTTAATCGCGACCTTCTGCATTCGCTGACAAAAAAGGTATGGTGCTCGCAAAGCGACATTTATTCAATAGTTATTTGATAGGTCCGATACATTGGTACAATTTTTAGAATCTACACTTGGTGTACAAGCGTTTTATCGAGCTAGTATATTTTCCATTGATGTTCTTGTTTTGTTCTCTCATTTCAATTTACACGCTTCGATATTGATGGCGCTGGTTGATTTACACATTATAATCGAATCCTTTCGATTTGCTACAGATGTAATGAATTTTGACCAGGCCGCTAATCTATGGAGATTTTATGGAATCCATTTGCAATTGGATTTACTGGCATCGTTTGAAATAAATACGAAGTGATTGCGATTTAGGATGCGCTGAATGTGCGTAAATTCCTTTTCAGCCTTAATTGAACGTATTAATAAGAAGTTTAAAATAAAACTGAAAATCAAAAACATATACAGAAACGTTTACAATTCGTTTATTCATGTTGCACACTTATCTTAAATCGCTTGAATTTCTTGGCACATGCAATTCCTATAAAGTTTTCCTGAATATTGTCTTTTTTGACAAAAAGTCTGCATAACATAGTGGCCTTGACACAAAATTCATTGTACTAATAAAATGTAGATGATTTAAATTTATTCAATGTAAATCCTTTACTCGTAAAAAGCTTGGGGATATATGATTCCTTCTTAAAGGAACACTTGACTTGCATCCTCCCTTGTCTCGTTATGCATTTGAGCTGTAGTAAGTAATAGGGTCTTGATGTGCGAACTTTGACGACTTAAACTGTAATATTGTTGGTAATAAACTCGCTTCGTGAATTTGAATAATATAGTAAAGGTATAATGTACCATTCGTTAAACTTGCGTCGAGTTTTGGCGCTCACCTTGACTGCTTTGTTACTCGTAAACCCAAATATAAAATTTCTCCATTGTTTTAAATATAATTTAAATACAGCCAATATTTTGTCTTTACTTTAAAGAAACATTAATATTTATTGAAGTAAAACACTAAAAAATATGAATATTAAAACATTTCTATTAAAAATAAATTCGACTCAATTGAGTTAATTATTTTTTTTAAACTTTACAGTCAATTTTACAATATATCGTATGTAAAATAGCTTCTTCTAAAGATATTATATTGTCTAAATATTGATTTAGTAATTGATTTATTATATAACATTTTTCCACGCGTGCGCGAGCAGTGCAATTCCCTTTCGGCTTTGAGCTAACAATTAACTGTTGGTTTTCAACACTGATACTAACCATTTTATAATAAATCGATGGGTACTGACTTTTTACGTGAATATATATTATTATATGTACTCTTCGGTAAAAATGAATACTCGGTGACGATCAGGTGCTCTATTTGAACCTCCAGTTACGGGTGTGTAGATACAAATTTTGTCAGAAAACTTGAGTTGAGACCAAAGACGCGACATTTGTTTACCGAAGGTCGCATTTTTGGTAGTAACACACGTTCTTTTATCCACTTCCTCTATTTTAAAATCCAACGAAACTCAAGTACGAGAATCACAGGGAGTTTAGAATCGTATTTTATAGATATGTTATCAAATGTTAGCTACTTTTTCCTAAGGGAAATGTATATTTAAAGAAATATATGCATAAAATATTCTTCTAGGCGTCCGCAGAATGAAATCATTTTTCTTTAGAATTAAGAGAAAATACACGGAGAAAACATATATCCAACTATTTACTATATCATATATCAAAAGTAGTATATACTTGAAAATACTATAAAAATTACTACATAATGTATTAAAGTTTTGAATGCGCACAATATCATATTCAACTTTGTAGAAATTTTTAATATATGATATAGTAATTTTTATAACATTTTCAAGTATATTGAAAATATACCTACTTTTGGTATATTATATAGTAAAATGTTAAATATCCCTAGTAGAAATCCCTAGTAGAATTATCTCGTGAATTACTAGAGAATTTGCATATAAAATTTCTAGTAACTCGCGAGTTACTTGAGAAATTTCTACTTGGGATACGTTATTCTCCGTGTATACATTAATTTTTTATATAAGTGTTAGAAAAACATATTTATATTTGTCAGAGTCGATTTCGGTAATTTTAAGCACTACGAAATATGACAACGGGTAAAATTAAAAAATACCGCTTTGTATAGCTAAATACTCAAATGTTTCTATTCGTTATAAAGTAGTTAGTTTTGAGTACATTCATACCATTTAACGCATATATTTATAGTATTGATGCCCTATAGTTCTCGGATTAAATTTAGGCACACAATTTTGCCTTTACAGTCCCATATAGTTAAAGTGCCCTAAAGTGGGCCGAATTAATTTATGCTTTCTGAAAGACTTTATAGCTATATACCAGTTTGTCGATTCAAAATTGTGCAAAATCCCCTCCGCTCCAGTTAAAGGCGTTTTAAATGAGTGTCATTATACGCAACCCATTAAATTAATTAATTTTTCTTGTTAATTGAGTAATTAACCAATTAACTTTAGTTAATTTTCAACAAATGGTCTAGTATATATCCATTAGAATTTTACAATAATATACAAATATTTGATTTTTATTAAAAATACTTTAGTATAAAGAATGAGAAACATAAATAAAAGATTTACAGATGAATATTATTTTTCTGCAAAATTATTCTTAAAATGTGTTAATATATAAATAAACTGTGTAATACTTCCCACGCAAAAGTTTTGTCTAGTTTTGTAAAGGCGCTAGGCAGACTGAGATAAAGTGAACTAATCTGGTTAAAACCCGCAAGTACGCGGAAAGAAATTATTTGGAAAAATTGCCATATTTTCTATTAGAACAGGTCTATAGGCAGTATTCTGGTTAATTTCGAAATACTACTGCTATATCATTTCATACGCGTTTAATAATGTTTGTGGCAGTTACATAATTAAGTTTACTATACGAAGAAAGAAAATGTATCAATCTGAGTTGCTGAAAATATTATTATCAATTTGTATAAAACTAGACTTACAATTTTAAATCGTTATAAAATAATAAATATTTGATTTTATTGTATACAATGCTTTAATAATGTGTATATTTTTATTAGGTTAGGTATGTGAAAACAGAGTCTCAGTCAGTGTAGTAAATTGGCTCAAACGTATTAGAAATTACAAATTAACTTATACTATTGATATCATTCAGTAGATTTCTTGCGACTAATCCTCTGTTCAATATATCTATCATGAATTAATGTATTAATATAATTTGAATAAACATTTAACGTGTGTGTATACGTATGTATTTTTCAAAAATATTAATCAACAAAATAGTATATAAATTATAATTTAAACATTCATGTATCCTGAGACAAAATTTTTCGGCTTCAAATTTGATATTAAATGAGGACATATTGAGCACTTGCTTTAAAATTATTTTCATGTTATAAAAGTGCTCAATTTGATTTCATAAGTAGTACCTTTTTCCATTTTTACACATTCAGAGCATATCTTGAGGACTTTGGAGCATATATTATAAATGTTAGTGCAATTTTGCAATTATTTTACTAAAATTATATAATAACTAGTTATTCAAATTATTAAATAATACCAAGAAAATACATATTTTATTTAATATATTTTAATCAAAAAATTATTTCATAAAATAAGTAAAAAATTAAAAATTTATTATTCCCTTTAGGCAAGTTTATTCATTTATTATTTATTTTATAATTGTATATATTATTATATGATAATATATACCTTTAAAATTAAGCACATAAATAACCAATTTATACGAATTCCATATTTATACTGTAAAAATCTTATTTATAACATGTTTAATGTACGGTCACCTATCCAAGTGATTATCACCGCCAACTCTGCTTCACCATTCTCTGTTGTGGGTTGTTGTTGTCACTCCTTCTACGGCCTTGATTTACTCAAGAATACATTTTATCGATATTATTATAAGCTGACTTGTTAGTAGGCTTGCCAGCGGTAAGAGGAGGACTAACGAGTATAAAATGAGTATTCTAATTCTTATTAGGTCTTTGTAAGTATAGTGAAGGCTAGCTGAGACTTTCTGAGGTTTTAGTGAGGCTTTTTAAGTTCAAAAATTTTGGACTTGAGATCACTTGAGGCCGTAATGAGGACTCGTGAATTTATTCTCTTGATTTAACGTTATGGGAAGATCCTTTAAGAGGTCTATGTGAGCATATGAAAATTTCGCCTCGGGATTTGTCATAAATTACATTTGTGACATTTTCAGATCATATAAGTTACTTTATGTTATTTGCTTTTTTTATTTTAAAGTAAATGATCTAAATTATATACATATATATTTATAAAGATTTTATTTAAATTAGTAAACCACTTTTAACAGTTTATTAATTTTATAATGAATATTTACATATCAGCAATACATTTCTCATAAGTGTATCTTTGTATCCTTGCCCTTAGTATATGAGAGAAGCTAGTCATGATTTCCATAAGTTAATCATTAAATATAATCATTATATTTCATTAAATACCGAACGAGATATATAACTCCATAGTTACCGATCGTACTAACTGAACAACAACAAATGAGATTACAAAATGCATGATTCCTCCCGCCTTTCCCCATTATATATACATATCTAATAGCAATAAAAAGTATTTATAAGAGTAAAAATAATTAAGGAATAATGATAGAAAGAAGGTATATATTATATTTTGTTTAGTTAATTTATTTTACCGATGTATAAGTCTTTAAATTTATAAAAATTTTCTTTCAAAAAATCTTCATGGATGTTTTAAAATTCATTACATCAGTGTGGTAAAAATTCTGCAATTTTAGTAATGTTAGTAATTTTGCAAAATTAGCAATGTTAGTAATACTTAGCAAACGGTAAATCAATTTCATCATTTTGTATTATGGTAAACGTTCTTTTGTAACACAAAATTCCATAAGAATAATTTTTACTACATTATCTAATAAGACATTGCTAAAGACTAAGACCTGTCGTCCCGAAACACTAAAAAATCTGGCAAAAAATCTATTACAATATTCATATTTTAAAAATTATTTTTTTTCCTGTAGCTCCCGATGCACTAACCAGTAAAACTGAACACAGTTTTACTGATCAAAATCTAGTCAAGGGCTAATCAAAATAATCTAGACGTCAATTAGTCTAGTATAACTATCAAAAAACTGGACAGAAACTAATTCGCGTGAATGACAGCAAATCGGCTTATAACAAAACTAACAAAATAGCATCGCAAGACATTCCAATGAATAATGCGGGGAGCAACAGCGGCACACAGCAGAGGACAATGTTAAGCAACATAGACGACGACCGTTTCTTGGATGGGTGACCGTTCTTGAAAAATATGTTTTTAATAATATAATAATATGTTTTTACAGGTAAATATGCTGATGCATTGCTTATATAATAGATTATGTTCTAACATATATCATTAAAATAAAAAATTTTGTATTTATCATAATTAAATGGTTAGTGCCATTCAATACAGATGGTTCACCTAACTTGTCCCTAGCAACACATAGATAAACTATACTCAGTGCTTCTTAAAAACTATAGCCAAAATTTTTACTTGGGTTATTTCTATTTCAGTCAGTATAAAGGATGAATAACAAAATTTGTAAAATCCATTTTTTCAGTAAATGAAAGTATAATATTTTATTTGTATAATATTTAGACAATATATATATCTTCAATACATATTTTATACTAATTCAGTAATTTTAATCATTTTAAATATATATATATATATATATATATATATATATATATATATATATAAACTAAGTATAAAAGATACATGCTTATATTTTTAGTGAACGGCAATAAATTCATACATTAAATTAATTTAAATAAATATTCCAATAAATTATATGCATCACAAGAATATAATGACTGTAATTATATATATTTAAACTTTGATTTGATTATTCAGTTTGTTTATATTGGTACCGTTTCTTGAAGATTTATATTGTATATATCGTATTACATTTACACGTTCTTAATACTAATCTCAAAATTTAATTCAAAAAAAAAAAAATTAAACTTCATCTGTATATATACAATTTTATGCATCCAAATAAGTCAGTTGTTTAAATGAGTCATGTAGATATTCGATATTTTTAGTTTTCTGAAATGAAATTACCTTATGGCTAATTTTAATTCTGAAATATCGTTCACGAAATCAGAAATCCTCTTCCCTACTACACAGTTCGACTCGTCGGAGTCGGTCGACAAAATTCCGTCGTTCTCCGATAAAAAGGACGATGCGCCTTCAGATATTTCCAGAACGGTAACGGGTCCTATTCACTTGGGATTACATGGTTAGGGCGACATCGTCATCGCCGCCAATCGTGGAACTTGGCCATGACAATCTTATACGATAAGCATGGTAAATGCAAACACTGCTTGTCTATATTACTTGTATCATATCGGTACTTTTTTCGGATTTTTGTTCATAAAAAAATTGGGACACATTCTTCGGAGACAACGGTATTATTTTTCGTGTTCTGTAACATCAACAGACATTTAAATGTGCATAAACATGCGGGGTCGTGTGGTTAATTTGATAGTCTTTATAAAGTGTGTTTTTGCGAATACGAGGAAACATGCAGATAATAAAATTCCACACAGGTCATCTTTTTTGTTCGACATTTCTGCTTAGAGACTAATTTCAAGTAGAAGATTTTAAAGTTATTCGTTTACAACGTTTGGAACATAATTCGTTTTAACGAGTTAAAATCAAGAACATTCATAAACGCAATTTGAATGGATAATTGGATAATCCTGCAGCTGGATTTATATTCCCGTATTAATTGATCGCGTTATTTTTTATAACAATAAATTTCGCTTAATTTGCAATTGAACTATACTTTTTCTTCTCTTTTGAAGTCTTTGATCTTAGACCGATGCAGGTCTGTCAATTTTGACCGATGATTACAAAAACATTACAAAATCTGTTACCAGGGATTCTAACGCCTTAAACAATACACTTTATTAATACATTAATGCTCACTTTTTGTCCTCGTATGCATAATTTAGTCCAAATTTATACATATTTTATTTACATTTTATGAGTCACCTTGAATATATGTATGTATCCTTTGTATTCTTTCATTATACAAGATTTTTCCATCGAATAAATCATTTTTAATAAAAAAAATATATAAAATTTGTGTTATCGCCTGCCTTATATTCTGGCTGTCTTGAGTCTCGTTCGATCAGCACCATAAAATATATTCGATATAACCAATCTGCGAAATAGCCGTAAAATTTCATTCAGTAGTGTCATCACAAAATTCACACTGTGAGTTTTTTAATTGGTGACCGAATTACTGTTATCCCAATACTTCGAATGGCGTATGGTAGATCGGATGCTCAAGTTTCTGCACAGAACAGAATCGTTTAAATGCTCTGACGTAATGCAAAAACAGGAAGAAGAAATAACAAATAAAGAATAAGCACCCAAGGAATAAAAGCGGCTAATGATGCGAAAACACATGCAATAAAACAGAAATAAAACAAAACGTATAAAAAACAAAATGATCTTAGTAGGTCGAAAGTCTTGATCATGTCTTTTTATTGTCCTCTTTTTTATACCATCTTCGTTTTCCTCCATTTGTTTTTTCGTTTGGTTAAATTGGTATTTTTTGATATTATATTTGTGAATCGATCATCTAGTTAGAAGAAGATATACTATTTTGTATTACTTGTATGTAATTAATTGTATAATAAGTAATTAATTTTACAGTGACCATATAACGACTAAAATAAAAAAAAGTCTATACTAAAATTGTACACTTTTAGAAATAATATATTTGACGTAAAAGTTTAATATTTTGGAACAAATTAAAAAAAGAAAGAAAATATATAAACGCACAAAAAAACAAAGTCGAGTTAAGTAAATCCATCTTTTTTGCTTATAAGAAGAGTTTGTATTTTGTATGACTTTTTTTAATCAGTTTTTAAAATTCTAAAATCTTGAGATAAAATGATCGTTTAAAGAGTATATGTGGATATTGCATATTAACACATAATAAGACTGAAGGTTTTTACACTATGTATTGATCTTAAAGTTTCTACACGATTTCCGATATAAATAAATCATCACATATAATAATGCAAAATATAAAATATATATTTTTACATGCAATATACGTTTATATGATATAACAATGGATTGATTAATTTATCAATAGTAAAATAAACAAAAAATTATACAAATATCGACAATAAATGTAGTGTTTTCTTATGAATGCAATTATTAGATTAATATATTATATGATATGATCTAAATAGTTGTTGAATAAGATGTACAGATTAATTTCTACTTAGGAAATTGAGTTGAGAATTTATGCACAATGACAATGTATTAACATTATTTTGTCCGTCTTTTTAAAAGCACGCAATAATTTGTTCGAACTGCCGAATTAGCCTCAGAGTGGGAAAAACTGCGTAGCGCGATATTCGATCTTTTCGATACTCAGTGCCAATGTACTCTCTGGCACGTACTCCTACACGATAGCAAATATGCGGACTGTAGATCGTTCCGTTGCAGCATCAATATCAGGGTCGGATATCGTTCAATGCATTTTCGTTGCAGCGAAAATACATATAAAGAGTGGTGCAACAAAAATACCGTGGTTACTTGCACTTGAATTCAGTTATGTCAAAGGCATTACATTGAAAAAAAAGACGAACTGGTCGAAGACTAATCGTCTTACATAAACTGGTTTCCGTGAGTGAAAAGAAATGAAAACATATTTCATGCCGATTTTCTGCTCATTTTATTTCGAGCAATCGTTTACCTTCTGCTACTGGCATGAATGTACATTAATTGATGATTTTTCACCGCCTTTACTTTGATCAAAAAAGTGATGTAGTTCCAAGTTATAAGCTGATCTTTAAATACTAGACCCATTAGCGATAGGATTAACAATTTTTCTAAATAAATTACGAGCACTTGTTTTAAAGAAGAATAAGAAAACTAAATGCAACGAAAAAAATTACACTGCATAAAAAGTACAAGTCAAAATTATTATTTGTATTTAATGCAATAATTTATTGACGGAACGTTTTGTTTCAATTGAAGGCATGAATTGTTTGGTAACATTAAGAAAATATCGCATCGAAATTATAAAATTCTGCTACATTCCACAAAAGTAATTTAATTTAATTAAAAATAGCCCCGGTCAATGACTTTTACAATTTGCGTAATCATTAGTTTAACGCGATATCGAAAGTTGTTTTGTCTAAAAATAAAATCATTTGCGAATCTAATTTACATCATCACATACATCGAAATGTGCCATCTCAACCGTACCTCATCCACCTGGACGATAAATCCTTCGTGAAAAATTAAGTTTCCGAAACACCGCGTCGCCTTGACTTCTCTCCTTGACGGAACTTCTTATGTCGAATTCAGATTCGCAGTGCGCTGACTTTTGCATATAAAAAGCATCGCGAATATAAATTGCACGTCTTTCGCGAGACGACTAACCAAAGGCTCGTTTCTATCGAACGGTTAAGGATATTTATCTGTATTAACTGAAAAAATAATTTTCTTTGTAATTATCGCAGCGAGAGAAGATTCAATTTACGCTAGGTAAAAATAATTTAAACGAAGAATAACAACTTAACACCGTGAAAAAGTATACTTTTTAATTTACTTAAATGGTCCATAGTAGTGTATTTGATATATATATATATATATATATAAATATAAATATATTTTGCAGCGCGTATAACGTAAAGACCGTCAAGTTAGAATGGAATGAATTTGGGAGATGAATTCGGCCCTGGATGAACGATTCGAGTTCACCGAATCGAGTGCATGATGAGATACCAACATCACTAACACTTCCTGCATAAGAGACTGAGCTGTGGTCCTGCGATCGTGTAATTGGGATCCTGCAGTTTGCTGTATGTGCATGGTGGGGGATGCCCTATGTAAACCCTCGGACGCCCCTGGTCCAGCCCATCCAGCATCTGAACACGAACTCAACTCGAGACAAGGACTCGTCTTCGTGCGAATCGTGCTTTGCACATCTTACGCGATCGGGACTTCGTAAACCCGAGGAACGTTATATCCTTTCGGTATATTTCATTCATCATAAGCAATAACGACATGAGGATACACTTGCTACTACTGTGCCTTGTCATCGGGGTGTCACTCGCGCAGCGTAATCGAGGAAGAAGCCGCTCAAGAGGAAGACAACTTCCCTTCGCTCGACAACCTGATGGTGAGTTTTTATAACATAGTTTGTTAAATTTGTTTATTTTTCATACACAAACTGTCTTTAACGATTGCTTTTTTCAATACGCTACTTGTTTATTTTTTATAATACATCAAATAATATATTAAATCTATAATAATTTATTTCAATTCTTTGAAAGTTTATTTTATAATTCACTTTAGAATGAGACCAATGTTTATTGGTTTAAAAGTTATTAATAAATATTTGTATGTGAATTAAATAATTGAGTTAAAATTAATATCAGTAGACAATGCGCTACTGTTATATAATTTTATAAAATCCTGTAAATTTTAAGTCAATAAATAAATAAAAAATAAATAATATATGTATACTATTTTAAAGTTGAACAATATAATTATCACTAATAAATGATTATAAATGTATTTATGCAAGTAATATTGTTGTTGGTTTTTTCTTGATTACAACAGGATGTGTTTTGTGTATCATAAATTTGTCTCGCGTAGGTTATTAATAAGTATGTATATATATATATATATTACACACTGTTAAAAATACTTATTAAAAAAATATTTTCCTAAATTAACGTCTGCGTAGTCGCGTACTGAGCTCGTTCTCGTTCGATTTAATTTTTTTTAATGTTTAGTTATATTTCTAATAAAACTTATATATTTGAAATCAATGTAAATTTATTTTTTCTTTCCTTTTTGAAGAATAATTCATAAAAATTCACATATTTTCCCAATGACATTGGTCAAAAAACGCATATGAATTAAGTGACGGTCATTTCAACTATATCGCGGCCACTACACGGGGAAAAATATAATTGAAATTTTATTATAAAATAAACGAAACTAACCCTGAATGAAACAAACTTCCAATTTATCTCGAAAATTATGGTAGAAATGTAGCATCAACATGAAAGAAAATATTATGTTTATGCGATTAGTTTACCATAATTTATTAGACAATTTTGAGGTTGGTTTCGTCCAGGGTCAGTTTCGTTTATTTTATAGTAAAATCTCAATTATATTTTTCTCCGTGTAACGT
>JABFQC010004907.1:0-12169 GCA_022817085.1 Psilanteris sp. ZL-2020
CGCGTACACCCACCACTTCGAATTACAACGAATATCATCCGAGAATGGCACGGCTAAGCGTAATGTACAACAGTCATTTCAGTTCAAACAAGAGACACCCCCGTCTCCTCGCTGTCTATTCCAATTACATAGCCCCGCGATCACTTGTTATCGGAAACAACCAGATCAATTGCAAAATTAGCCGCTTATATTTGGTACGAGTCAACACCCACTCCAACATCAATTATCCTTTTCTTTTTTTTTATTGTTTTTCCTTAATGGATATTCGCGAAAACAAAGCATAAAATCTTTAGCCCAACATCAAATTTATGATTACCGCAATATTCGCGTCTTTGTCTTCGCCGTTCGTAGGTACATCTTGTAACAAAGGGCGATGATTAATTTTAATTACATTTTCAAATTTATTAGCAATTTGCGTGCATTTTACAACTAATGTAATCTTTGCATTTCTATATTTCATGCACAACATTTAATACGGCCATACGTATATATTTCTTCTAATGAAATCGCCCAAAAAAATTGCAAGTACTTTGCGATTAACAGAAAAATGTTATATATATATATATAGATATTCGTGATATAACGCGCGTTAAAGTTGCGCAAAGTAACATCCTTTTTTGTGCGCGCGAAATATTACATTTTCATTTGCAATTAAACTCAGTTTTACATTCGACGATTTTTTCATCACGTTTCTTTCCTTTTCGCGGCAAACATGAATGAAAGCAAGACGCTAGCAATTACTCGCGATTAAAGCGAACATGACGTAAGGTTTGTCTTTGTCTGCATCCGTGGCTCTCTTTATCGGCCACTTGGCAGTTTGCCCTGCGTGGGTGCGGAATAACGAATCGTTACTAACGCGTTGGTGTGAACTTTGCGAGTCGCTTTTTCACGTTGCGGACAACTATTTAGTCGTGGAAATGAAAGACAAGACGAATCTCTTCCTAGAAACCCGAGTGCTCGAAGCCTGATCGGAATAATATGGCGCCCTAAAAACAAACACCGAACGCCGTTTGGCGAACGCGAATCGGAAACTATTTCCCTTATTGGTTCCTATTAAAATTGGCGAACGCAACCACGCGGGAAAGTCGCGCGTCGCGATAACCACAAGTTCGCGCGCGTAGTCCCTTCCCAGTATATTTGAAATTTAACTCGTAAGACAAGGATGCATATGGATTTATGATTACAAGCAGTTTATAGAATGATGCGTTCACATTGCAACATCGACAAAAATGGTTTCGTTGTAGCTAAACAATGTAACGTCAAACGGATAATGATGGTAACACGCGCGCCATAAAATGGTTTTATGTGAAAAATGTATTTCGCTGTGAGCGTATTGAAATTGAAGTGTGTGTATATATATAGGTATATATATGTATAAAATAATTATGATTGTTCGCGCGAAAACGTGATACTGTTTACGTTGTTGAATTCATTTGTATAATTTTAATCGATGCGATATAAAAATCGAACCTAAATATGTGGAGGAAAAAATAATGGATTAAACAAAATTTAATTAAAAACAACCGATTTCGCTTTGGTGATTCTGTTTGAGCAATAATCAAAATCGCAATTACAGGAAAAGATACGTATACGCGATTTATTTATTACCATTAACTTCGGTGATGGCAACTCGGAAAGTGATGTAAAATTTTATATGAATAATACGATACGATTTTATTTTTCAATTAATTACATTATATCACATTTTTATATACGATTTCATTTCCTTTGGCAGAAAATTTTTTGCGCTAATTCATAACAAAGAGTCATATGGAATATATGTTTGAAGAAATAATTTATCGTTAATTTCCGAATCAACGTTAAAGCAGCAAGTTAATTTTAGAATAAAAAAATATATTTGTATTGTCGCGCTATTAGGAATTTTCTTCATTTGCAACATCAACAAAGCTAAATTTTATTTACGATAGTCGTAATTGCTCAAAAATGAATTTATATGACGTTTTTGTGGATGAAATGACCAAAACAGTTGATATAAACTAATTTTAGACGAAATTAGAAATTTTTATTTTTTGAAGGGATATAGTCGTAAATTTTGTCAAAAATGGCCAAAAATTGACTTTTTCCTAATCGATTCGAAATGTCTCGGGAATTACAACCCAATGTATTTCTACTCATGAAATGCCATTTTCCGTACAAATAGTGATTTTTTATCTGAAATTGGATAATTTTTTGCATTTATAGAGGAAATGGATAAATTCAAATTTTTACACAATTTGTTCAAATTGGTTCAAAATCAGGTTTATATGGCATTTCTATAGGTAAAATGTCTATACATATTGATATAAACTAATTTCAGATGAATTTAGGGATTTTTATTTTTTGACTAAAAATCGACTTTTTGAAGTAAATTTTGTCAAAAATGGCCAAAAATTGACTTTTTCCTAATCGATTCGAAATGTCTCGGGAATTACAACCTGTATTTCTACTCATAAAATGCCATTTTCCGTACAAATAATGATTTTTTAACGGAAATTGGTTAATTTTTGGCGGTTATAGGCGAAATAGCCAAATTGAAAATTTTGCACAACTTACTCGAAATGGCTCTAAAATGGATTTACATGGCATATGTGTATGTAAAATAACTATAACTTTGTTATGCCTAAAATAATTCCAAATGATTTTAGTAATTTTGATTTTTTTGTAAAACAATCGAGTTTTAGTCATTGATTTCATTGAATCGTCTCAAAATGACTATAATGGGAATAATTATTCAACATAATACTCTTACCCTCGACATGAAAGAATACCCTACGATTCATTTAACCTCAATTCAAATCGTTAATTGTTCAATATTTTGCCATTTTTTCATATACACTTCGAATTAATTATACACATTAATATATAAGATGAATAAGATAAGACAATGAAATAAAAGTATGAACTAAAAAATTAAGATAATCCTTTAAATTTTACATGCTTATTAATAAATTTTCTTTATTGTTTCAGGTAAGTCATGATGTCATGGAATATATAACATTCGCTATAACAATATGTCATATGAAAAATCATCGTGGAAATTGATACTTCCTGAACGTAAGTTGTGAAACCACCTTGTCATTTCATTTTCAATTATAGTAAATCAAACAAAAAGATTACAACACGTGTAATGGTTAATTTGAAAAGAATTGCTAATTATAAACGAAGACGAAAAATTATATAAAATATAGATAATAGAAACTTTCATGACAAATTATACATATATTTTTTTTTATCAAAAAAAAATTTAATTTATTTTGTTACAAGAATGTAATGTAGTAATGAAGATATATTTGCGAGTGAAATGGCAAATTGTTTCAAAATGGTGCTCCTGCAGGCTCTTTTGTCTACAACAGAATTTGTTTTGTAATCAAAATGTTTGAACGGACGGTCATATGTTTATAATCTATTAATTTTATTTTTATTTTTTATATATAGTTATTATTATATTATCATATTCATAAATCTGTTCAAATGTAAGACATATCATTAATTTAAGATTTACTGAGGATAATTTAATATACAATTTCCATAATTAATGAAATACTGTAGTAATCTACTATATTAATTAATGAAGGTTTTACAACATCATACATTACCCGTTACTATTTACTTTTTACTATTATATTCACATTTTTTTCATATAAAAACAACTAATTCCTTATATATTATATATTTATTTATTTTATTGTACATTCTCATTATCAAATTACGAATAAAATAGTAATTTTAACGCATTGGATATACCAACATATATTTTCCATACACGCAGAAAAATGTTCCAATATAAATTACTGAAAGTTCAGTAAATATTATTAAAAGCACAGTACAAAACATAATTTCGGTTAGAAATTACCGACTTTTGAGTAAGCATTGAAATGTTTGGAAATATATAACAAAAATTCATCAATGTTTATAGTAAAAGTTCGGTATTTTTTGACTGAACTTTTGTTTTGACTGTGAGTTACTATGTTTTTAATAATGTTTACTGGACTTTCAGTCATTTTTAATGTAAAATTTCTCTGTGTATACAAGTAGTACCATTAGTAGTGATTATAAAAGTTATTGACATTGAATTTTAGTATACCACATCACATTAATTTTGTTTAATTAAATAATTATATTAATAATCATTAGATTTACATTTTAAAAAGTATTTGTCATTTAAAATCTTTCAAGTTGCAAATTCATATACATATAAATCGAGAAACGATATTATATGTATTTAAATTTGAAAAGCATGCTAAGTTTGTTTGAAAAGACTTCATCCGATAAAATTTAGTCGCAACTTTTAAGTCGTGCCTTTCCGCATAACTACTCATTAAATCATATTGCTAATTGTAGGATCCCGTCAGATGTATTTCCACGGCAGTTTACGTTACAGAACAAATTTGTTTTTCGTTGATCGCGCGCAACTTTTGCAGCGTAGTTTTCCGTGAAATGCAGATACACGGTTAAATAAACGTAAATCGGGCAACATGATTTAGTGTGATGTACACAGTATATATAACTCCGCGATATATATTTAATTGCGGATTATTTTCCAATTGAGGGGATTACTTATATGTGTTAATTTATGTACGTAAAATGCGCTGCAATTATTTTTTCATTAATCAAAAAACTGATATTTCCTTAATAAAATTTATTTTGTAAATTAAATGCGTAATAATCATTATTCCAATTCGAAACGTAACATTCAATTTAACTAAATCTTTTGAAAATAATAAAAAAAAAAAAAAAACAAGACAAATATAAATCACGGTCGAATATTTAAATATACGAAAGAATTATACGAAACAACAAAAATAAATTGCAATAAAAACCAAACGTTATTTCACAGTACTCAATATATAAAACGTTGATTTCGAATATATGGTAAAATGATAACACGTCATGGCTAAATCACCTGAATTTCAAGCATCGAAAATATCCAGTTTTAGCAAATAATCACATGAACCGATCGCGAAAGAGAATTTAATTTATTAACATCGGTCACGATTTCCAACGACAACTACTATATGGATTTCAAAACTAAATATCTCATGATTTCCCACAACACGTGGATTAATCCCCCCCCCTCTTTTATTATAATTAAGATCGCTGCTCTCTTTCGTTCATTCAACCAATCGCAAACATCCGGACTGAAGTTACCGCGCCTGACTATTATTATAGACCGTTTGCAAATCCGCACCATTTCTTCTCTAAACTTCGCAATAGTAATTAAGACCACGTGACTTACGCAGCCTGTGATTTTGTCTTCACTGCATAGTTTAAGAATACTATGGCGCATGATATTTCGAAGGCGTGGACTCGAGACAAAGCCTAGTCATACGTCGTTGATCACAACAATATCAATCTTTGGGTCATCATCAATGTCACGCTTCAGAATCCCGTGACTGATGCAATCAATCACCTATGTGTGCTGACGTGCGTGTGTTGTACTTGCGGCACGTCATAAACACAACTTTACCCCAAGTAGTTTCATTCATTCTCAAATCTCTGTAGTCGCAGGTAGTACCTTCGGTACACTGATAAAATACAACTGCACAATTTATGCATTGCAACAATGTCACGCTTCCGATTGGCTAAACCAGTGAGCGTAATTATCTCATTGACTGAGGTCGGTTGCAATTGCATTTGTAAATATACATATTTACAGTGCGACTCTGCACGGTTAATGTATCAATGTACATTGTTCGCCTTACGATTTCATTTTCTCAGTAATTTTGGTACTACCTATTGCGTGAGGATTAAATCGTGCAACTCAAATTTCGAGTTGATAAAAATAAATTCGTTTAATATAAATGGAATCAAATCAAATTTACTAAATTTATAATTGAGTTATAATACAATTGGTTATTTAATGAAATTGTACATTTGTTATTTCAAATCGTATATAGAATCAGACTTATAAACGAGTCCAAATTGAGTAGATTCAACTACTATTTTTATCTCGGTGCAGAATTCAATCTGGCAAAAGTGATTTCTGAAGGACTCAATTAGAAACTAATCTTTAAGATTCAGATAAGGCGAGAAAAATTATCAACGCGACAATCGTCAATTATGTCATTGAATCTTCTTTACGCCTCCAATCCAATTTAAATCGCTTTGAAAACCACCCGTGACGTGACCGAATTCTAAAATACTTCCGATCTCGCCACACGGACAATTATATATTTTTAAAATATATAATAAATATAAATTTCAAATTTATAAATCTAAAATAAATTTAATTTATATAATAAATATATTTTGTAGAATGAAATATATTTAACATATAATTTTTATAAATATCATATAAATTATACATATCATATATTTTATACACATAAAATATATATAAATTATTTATATAATATAACATATTGTATGAATATATATTTTATATATATAAATAAACGAATTTATAAATTCATTTATAAAAAAAGCAGCAATAAGTTGTGTAAACCATTTTATAAATAGATATATATAAAATGTATATTTTGAAATACATTTTGGTTTATATAGTTACTTTATATACGTGGGTCTATAGCATTCTAGTTTCGGCTCTGGACGAGTCCCAGCATAATAATTATTTGTCTCCCGATTGTTCCTTCTTTTCGTCGAATCATTGTAAAAATCGTCAACGGTTATGTCGTTCTAAAAAGATTTGAATGCCCTGGATGGAGGCTTAGAGCGTTCTCCGACTTTTGAGTCTCGCTTAAAATAAAGCGATTAATTTCCGCTCAGTCATCTTAGCGTCACCTAAATGCAAAGCCTCGAATTTTGTCTTTTCGTGATTATTTGACTTTCTTTGATCTCCGCCGTAGGTCATGATTTCATTCAAATGACCCAGCCGTTCCCGGCGAGCTGCTCAACCGGGTCAAATTCTGCTAACCTCGGCGTGTCGTCGCGGTCATTGTTTTTACTCGATCAAGTGGAGGAATTGCGGAAGCGCTTTTTGGCACAGTTTTTAGTGACGCTGCCACTGCACGGTCCCGGCGTTCTTCTTGCGCCGTAAACTGCAATTCCGTATATGATTAAGTCTCTGTTGGAGGTGTCTTTGGTTTTGACGGCATAACCAGTTTGGTTCTTTTTTTCTGCTTAAACTACTTGAAACTGATTATATCGTCTACTCTAATACGCAATCGTAAAATATTTTTGATTCTTAAATCAATTATTTGCAAATTATATTGTTTGTAATGTATTTATTTAAATTCATTTAATCCGACGAGGTAAACAAACCGATTGGTTAAAAAATTAAATTTTCATTAATTCAAAAACAGTTTCATTATGTACAGTGAGAGAAAAAATTTTAAGTCTAGTAAAAAGTTGACCAATTTGGTATCATATTTGTAATTGGTCCAAAATTCCTAGTTTATTCTAGCAATCTTTGGTTATAATTTAACAATCGGTTTACTAAAATGTAACACCCTCGTTTTTCTTATTCAATTCACCCAAGGTTTGTTAAAATTTATCATAATAGATTGTCAACTTTTAACATTCTAACCTAAAATGAAGTTAATAAAAAGTTGATGAAAAAAGATATATTTGTCATTCTGGATTTATTCAAAAGTGCTATAATGTCATTTATTGAAAAATTAATCAAAATTAATTTTATTAATTTATATATATTATATATATATATTTAATTTATTAACCTTACATTGTTCTTATTTGTCAAAAATACGTAAACCAGTTTATCAAAATTTGACAGTCTGACAGCATACTACAATCAGAAAAATTAAACGTGGAAAATTGCTGTTTATAACACTAATTTGGAGACATTAAAGTAAAAACCAAAAAATTCCTGTTTTTCCTTGTAAAAATGCAGTTTTTCATACCAAATTTTACTTCTATTTTTTATTATAATGCTATTATAAACAGTAATTTTTAGGATTTTGTTTTAATGTCGCCAAATTAGTGTTATAAACAGCACTTTTCTAAGTATAATTTTTCTGAGTGTACCAATTAACATTCAGTGTATTCAGATGTAATATTCCCGTATTAAAAATATTAGTGTTTCTTTCTCTCCGTGTATAATATACCAGAAGTCGTGTGATAAATGACATATCACGAGTCCTTACACTTTCTTTATTCGTTTATATGCGTTTACCAAAATCTATCGATTTCAACTTTTCTCACTTATTGCAATTAATTTCATGCATTTCGTCATTCGATGTCTATATAAATACACAAACAACGCCGATTACGACATCAGAGCGTTTCTGTCAAAAGTGTAAAAATGATACGAAAAAAGTGCCCGCGAGTCACAACATTGCGAGATTTACGACTAAATTATAAGTTCAACCACTTACTTATTCACCGCTCAACAAGTATAACTCGCGAGATGCCGCGCTTCGCTTCTGTAAAGACAATGTTTACGCGTAACATTCTTGCTGCCAATTATCTATTTGTTCAAAAACGTTGTATACAATTGATAATACCGTTAAGAATTAATTGTTACAACGATATGATAATCTCGCAGTTGTTATGCGCATTGTTTTTCGCCGCAAAACGCGCAAGCAGTCAATTTTCATGTAAATTCCAATTCGGCGTGCTTATAATCACTTAAAGCGCATAATTCATTTGTATTGAAGCACGCGCATTGACCGGCTCCGCCGAGCCATTACGCGGATCATTAATTCGAATCGTTATTATTGTATTAATTAAACATGTTACCACCCTTTTTACGCTAGCTATACTTTTCCACGGGTTCCCATCCCGGCGGGTGTTTCGCGAGAACCAAAATAAGTTTGAGCCCGCGAAGAAAACGTGTACGGTCGTTTGATCGGGAATCGGAAATCCGAGCAAGAGAGTCACGGAAAATCCCGAAAATGCAACCCAATCAATATCCCTCGAGCGATAAACAAACCATGCGCGTTATTTATGAATTCATTCCTTTCGGCCGCGTTCCCGTTGGAAGTTAATAAAACTGCCGTCTGTACGTCGCATGATGCGGTTCGCGTTTAACATCGAAGGCGCAAGAGTAACCGGCGCGATTAATAGTGGAACGCGCGAATTGCATATTTATTTCGCAACGGCCGTTATTGTTATCCGCCGGTGTCGTCACCTGTCGCTAATCAATTTAACGCGAAAGAAGAAACAAAATCGCGCGTTAACGATATCAATGAATAGTGGGGCGTATATAAATATATATATATCGTTGATGCAAATTCGTTCGTATATATGAATATATAAAATGCACGCGCGGGATAATGAATTACAGGAATACAGTCTTTCGAAATCAAAACAAAAGGATCGCAATAATAACGCGAATAAGTGCTGAAGCTATAAAATCGCGGAGCGTTATAGCTCGGGTCGTACACAATAAAGCAGACAGTGAGCTGCCGAGAGCGGAGTGTATCTGGGTAGTACAATAAAAATGATTACTGTTGTAGAACCGGGAAACGTTCAGTCGACGATAATGGCAACAACATCAACGATAATAGTAATGATAGTTATCGCCTAAAGATATCGTGGACTGCGTTATTCTTTCACACTTGCGTTTTGTAACGCGAGTTTGCGCGAGGAAAGGATTACGTTTAGATCCCGCGAGGAGAATTTTAAAAATGTCTGTAAAACTAAATAGGGAAGAGAGGGGGGGGGGGTAATAAAAACTCACTGTGAAATCATCAGTACTTGACATATATTTTTCGATTTCTTAGGGATGCTACGTGGGGCGTAAACTTGTATCGGCAAAATAATGAGTAGAAAAGTTGAAAATGTCTGAAAATGTTTCTGTAAAGTGATCAATTTACTATTTATATCGTAATGTTTCTTTATTACCATTCCCTTGCGCGTCACGTCGTATTTACTCAAACTACGAGCCAAGTCTCTTTTTTTTGCAATTTCTTCCTTTGCGACCGGAATGAGCGGAATCGCGTTATTATATTAGCAATTTTATGTTTCGACTTTGTTGAATATCGCGAGAGTTCGTCGGCAGTCAAATTCACCTGTCAAATTGTTATGCGACGCGCGTAATATAAATACCAGATGTTATCGTAAAACTTTATATCGCCGGACAATATATATATATATATATATATATATATGCACAAATGACAAATCGAATAGATTTACACGGAATAACTCAAGACGGAAATTGCAAAAAAATTAAATCATAATCGCGCCGATCGAACGGTCGAGACGGATTCTCGCTCTCGGTGGCGCGTACTTTTCGCGCCGACAAAAAGTCCCGACCATTTGGATCGGACCGGACCGCGAATTAATTGCGAAACGAGACGGAGTCGGAATTTCGCTGTCGCAAGCCAAGGCGATATTGATTGTGCACGGTCGCGTATCGAGACAACGCATTTGTCTCTCTTCGAATTATCATCGCGCAATAACATTGCGGTGAGTATTCTCCCGGCGGTGATATCGAATCGCGTGGCCCGATCCAATCGGCGAGGCAATGCGATAAAGCGCCGCAATCGATCCGTAGTATTAGTGAACTCTGCTTTTGTCATCGCAAGGCACCGTGACCGCGTCTATGCATTGTTAACCCGCGTTATCCAAACCCCGTTGCGTCCCCCGCTTCCGAGCGCCGTAATTGCGTTTGCGTCCTTGTCCAGATAAGATGACCGGTCGTTACGGCTTGTTCCCTTTTATGACCAATTTCGGCGCTGCATTTATCAGCGCGCGTAAAGCTCCGAGGCGATTGCGCGGCGTTTCATTCTTTGGACGTTTCATTTCGGGCGCAAACGCGACGAGGGGACGTCGGTCGGTAAAAAAGGTTTTGCGCGTTCGCGTATGTGTGTTTATAAAAATATCGCGTTACGCGCCGCGAGGCTAATAATTGGCATTGAAGCGACTTGTTTTTAGGTTGATTTGATAACAGACGCGAATTTGACCTACACCGGGAAAAATATTATTGAAGGAGCGTTGTGATGTTTTGTTTTGGTAACGTATTATTAGAAGAGCGCAGTTGTATTGTAAACAAACTGACAATAATGGCGAGTATTCTTTGGGAAATAATATATTATAAGAAACATAAACATGATTATCTTTTTACGAAAGAATGTTGTGTTTGTTTTTATAACGTGACCTTACAATTATTATTAGTTGGGAATACAAAACCCGCGGGATAAAACGTTGCGGTGCATCGAATAGTATTTTTTCATAACGCATCTTAAGATTTTTTTTTTATTTTCAAAAATAACAAATACGCATTTCGGTTTCAGTGGAATCAACTAATGTAATTGTTTAAATTCTTTGGGTTTATTTAATTTACGTTACTTATATAAAGACGATTAGAATTTATTGTTATTGACTTTTCATTTGTTTTCAAATATTTTGTTATTGGCCATTTTGATTTTTATGAAACGTGACTTTCGATTTACAAATAGCAAATATATTTAAACTTGTTAAACTTGGTGCACGGAATATGCAATTTCTTACATGAATTGTTTCCATTGAGACAATTGTTTTGCTGTTTGCAGATGTGAAGCAAAAACGGTAATATTCTTGAGATAAATTTTATCGAATCAACTTGAAAGTTATCTTCAACTACAGTTGAGAAGTGGCCTTCTTATTTCATTTGACTTGAATCCTTTACACCGGAGTACTGCTCTCGGTCCTTTGTCCTTATTCTTCATCGATATTATTACAAGCCATTATCTATATGCGTAAAAGAGGATTACTTGAATTATCTCATTTAATAATAAATCTTGAATATTCCGTAACAAAAACGTTTCCTGATATGAGAATAACTCAAAGTAATAGCTTATTCAGTATGTAACCTACAATTTAGTATGTTCAAAAATGAAAAAAAACTAAAATGTTATTTCTTTTAGCAAATACAGAATTTGCAATTTTCAAACCAAATAGTAAATGTTTACAGTTTTTATATTCCAAATATAAATATTTAATATGAAGTTAAGTTTTTTATATAGTCATATTGATTATCAGATTAGATTATATTACAGTAAAGTAATAAAATTTATACACGTTTTTATATTACGCAATCTTTTAAATCCACAAAATTTACTCAATGTAACGTTCACCCTTTTTATTTGTGATATTCTTTGCAAAAGAGTAGCTTATAATGCACTAGATAAATATAGCATATTTCATAGAAAGATTTGTAAATTAAATGTATATTAAAATTTATAAATGTATATTATTATATAAAAATGTATTATATTATAAACAGTTATGAATACAAATAAAGTCTTTTTGTATTCTACTTTAT
>JABFQC010004908.1:0-12169 GCA_022817085.1 Psilanteris sp. ZL-2020
GTGCTTACGGGCTCACTCAATAACGCATATATTTATGTTATTATTGTGTTATTTGTATAATAAAATGAAAAATATTGTTGTTTTAGACATATTTTCTTGTTGTTTTGTTAAATCTGAAAAAAAAATTGTTCGTGCCCAGCACGTGCTGTTCTTCAGCCACATGAATAATTGCACTATCGTTCGTAGTAAGTGTGATGAATTATTTTCAAATTACATAAAATGAATAATTAATTAGTTCAATATATTTAAACAATTTACAAGAAACATAATTTCATATATTATTATATTATTATTATTTTTTTTTTTTTGAAAAACGACTTCAATTTAATAATCATAAATTAAAAATATGAAGCATAAAGATTCTTACAACGGTGCGATACACGTTCATTATTGAGTTACAGTTTCGTATGTCCGCTGATTGCCAATTAGGATATGGTTTTAATAATGGCCCACCGTGACTCTTTTGTTTGATCTATTACTAACTGTTAAGGATATCGGTACATCTTTTTATCACTGAACTTTTATGATGTATCTTTGTTTTGATTTTGGCAACGTGTTATTCGAATGTATTTAAATAAACGCAGATAAATAAAAACCTTAAAAATATATGACTTGTCTTGATTTAATGACAAAAGCATTATGAACACCTATATTTAAACATCATAATTTTTAATACAATTATACATAAGATAAAAGTGTCAATATTAAACTACATAATTGAATTAACACAATAACAATATTTAATACTAATAGATTTTATGATTTATATAAGTTTGTGTTTAATATTATGTAATATGTTTAACCTTTTATATATATATATATATATATATATACATATATTATATAATTAAACATATTTTATAATCTTAATAGATAAACATAAATATACAGTACATTAATACTTAAATAGACGTATACACTGAGAGAAATTTAGTAATTAAAATTAACATGAATAATTTTTAACATGTTTTGTGTTAAATTTTGGATAAAATATGCTAAAAATGTTACATATAACAGATAAAGTGTTAAAAAATCGCACAAAAAATCTTAAAAATTAGCACCAAACATGCGAAAAATTATCATTTGTCAGTCATAATTCTCAATTCATATCATTTGTAATAATTTTTTCTGACAAATTTCTCTCAGTGTAGAAATAATAAAAATCTAGATTATGCATTATTTATTATTGTTATACTTTACATTGTTGTCTCGAAATATGACTATATTTCCAGTTATAAAACAAATACATAAACAATATTCGATTTATGATTGAATAATAAGTATCAAAATGCTAACGCTAATTTTAAAAGCTTACTTTTTTTGAATGGCAAAGAAATATGCATTTAGTCGTTTCTAGTAACTTAACTCATAAACAGTTAAATTTATTCATTTTAGTTCATTTACTAACGGTGTCAAAATCAACGTCAAATGGGATATTGAAACGTTAATCATACATGCGATATTCAATTGCATCTTGATATTGTTTTGTAGATTGGAATGTATAATTTAAGTAGCTTCATGAAAATTTCTTATGCAATTTTAAACATACCAATTGCTTCAACATTAAAAAACTGACTAAGATCATCAAGGAAATTATCAAACCAAAATTATGATTGTTTAACGTGAGCATGATAATTTGAGTTTTCTGGTTAGTAAACAAATACTATTCTCATTTCTATTCTCTGGAGACTCTGGATGTATACTTATATTAAGTAAATATATCATACTTTAAATAAACGTTTATAAATAAATTTCATACTCTTTAAATATTACTGATATATATAATTTAAATAAAAGAATTTATCATTACGTTATATGTTAATGCTTTATAAAACGTCATAAAATATTAGACCGTGTATTTTATGACATTAATAACATTATTATTTATTTTTTACATTTTTTAACCAATTTTGTTGCAGAAAGAAATGTGGAACGAAATAATGAACCGCAATTCTGAAGGATGATTATCTTTTATTGAAATGAAAATAATACATTTTATGTTTAATAAATATATATTAAATCAGTTGAAAAACAGTTTCCAACATTACGCTAATAATAAACATTTACATTAAAATGTACCTGTCACATTAGTGGTAAACTAGATAGAATCGTACGATAAAGTTATAATTATTTACACCTAAAAAACTTTGGTTGAATGTGCGCGTCTCAAATATACAATAAATAGTGTCGCAATTTGACACTTTACCCATCCGTAGCGATGTAACATTTACTATTTTCTTCAATTAATTTACATCGTAATATAATAATTACTAAGTACATATATGATAGTAATAAAAGTAAATGCATACGTAAATACGTGGTCAAGTAAAACAGTTAGTATGAGGGCAGAAGAACTAATTTGTACAAACTTAAAAATAAACTCTAACAAATTTCTAATATCATTCGATTCAACGTTTACGTAATGAAACGTCGACAATACATTTATGTAATATAATAATAAAGTAATGCGTAAACTCTGCATAATATAATACAACAGAAATAATAAAAAAATAAAAAAAAAGTATATTAATTATTGTTGTTCACTTAGTTCGAACTTAAATTACACTTGTTATTCTATTATCATATATAAAACAAAGCATTCATTCAACGGCGATAAAAAAGTGGCGGTAGAAAGTCGCCATTGGTTTCTAATTTTGATCGCGAGCGGAACAGAAAAAAAATACGAGAAGAAAATAACGAGTTTCTACCGCGCGCTATACAAAATCATACACCATTCAATCATACGGTCATTCCTGTACTTTAGATTTTGATTGTCAAGAAAAGAAAGTACTCCTGAATTGTGTTTCGCTACTCCTACGATTTTTCGATGTGATCGCGTACGGTAAATAAGTCGCAACGGATAAATGATACTTTGCCATAAAATGTGCTCTGATTTAATTTTCAACTCCGTTTATTTTCCGCGGCGATAAACGCGAAACGCATGGTTGTATATTATTTTTATTATTATGTTTATCAATCACTAATTATATAAATATATAGAAATAAAAACCACAAAACGTTCTGCACATTTTATTCCTGAAATTATCATTTACTGACTAGCAAGACGAAATCACGAATTACACATTCTTATTATAATTCGAGTATAAAACATTTTAATATCGTAAGTGCGATTTCGCTTATATATAATAAATGCAATAACATTTTCGTATGGATTTTTTATTTTTTTATTTTGTTATATATATATATATATATATGTATGTATTTGTACCGCTTGTCATGGATTCAGTACTGAAGTTCTGAAACATTTTATACCATCTTTGAAAAATTACGTTCCAATTGATAATTGCAATACGTTCGTTAGACACATGTATTTTTTCAGGGATTCGAAATTATACGCATGATTGTCGATAAAAATTACGCTAAATACCGTGATTATAGATATCTCTAATTTAATGTGATATTCCCAACATCATTATTGTATTCCTTTTCGGGTCGTTTAATTCGGAATAAAATTCTTAATACTCTATATATATATATATGCCATTATTACCGTGCGGTATCATAATGGACACGTTCAATACTTCTAAAATTCTTTTTCGTTTGTCATAAAATTTAATGTTTAATAATGGAACACGTATGTATACAATAGTGGCGCAATAATTTCGCTAAGAACACTCGATTGTGTCGCCGCGGTCAGCTTCCGTCCGCCCGCCGTTTGTGCGTAGCAATCGAGTTTTTTTAGCGCGAAACATCCATCTAGTAATTTGGCGATAATAAATGCACTCCCTTCTTTGTTGCATTTCGTAAAAGTTTTTGTTATAACAAATTCTCGACGTCGACTGTTCTTCGCAAAATCGCGCGATAACCCGACGTCACGTTCTGCTCTCGAATTCAGTAATCTAGATTTTGTTTAAATGCAATTTTATTTCCCCCGCCCCCTCCTCTCTCCACAAACTCGTCCCGTGTTTACCGGAAAACAAAACCAGAACCATTTAAATTATCACTGAATCTTAACAAAAAGAGAGTGCATCGGGGTTCGTGATCTAAACAACTTCAGCTTCTTATTTTCATTCGGATGACATTGCTCGCGTCGTCTGCTTTATTAAAATGTTTATTTACGTCGAGCGACTTCAAAGTCAATGTTGTTATGCGCGCACCTTATGTTGGTAAATAAAGACACACATATACATTGTAACGCGACATTATGCGGGTTCCTTGAAAACAAAACAAAAGCAGTTTCGAGGATTTGTTTGGCTATTGACCTTCGGTGTTTTGTGTTTTCGAAAGCACGCCGCGTTATATGATCTGACAGTGTTTGTATTTTATATTTTAATATTCGAATGCATATTCAAATCACTGCGAGAGGATAATAAAAACTTTGACTGCTGCAATCCGACTAACCGATTAAACGTTCCCTTTTCGACGACGATCGGAACGACAGAGATTGTTCCTTTCGGAGAATGATCGTCGATACGACCGAACAATCTACCTGCGGATAAACGATAACCAGACTTTACGACCCGGATTTCAAGCTGGCCGATCTAGATCGGAACGCAATCCGATTTTTCAGTGGATCGTCCGGCGAGGCACGTCCCATATTCGACGGGATAAAAACCGACAGACAAGGATGGAAAACGTGATCTCGGGACTGAACTATTTAAATAATCGTTTAATCTTCCGGCAAAAAGCAATCCTCGCGTAAGCGGCGTGTTCGTGTTGTAACTTCGGGCGGGGGATGGTGTGGGGGAGGGGATATTTTACATGCGAAATTCACGCGGATATAGACGCTACGCGAAGTTGGAAGAAAACTTGCGGCAAATTATAATGCGTTAACAATTTGGGCGACGTTACGATAAACAATGTTACCGGTTAGAAATATGAACAGTTACGCGTCTGTCCGTTTGGATGATAAACATTATGAATGTAAACAAAGGACGAATGCTGCTTAAAGTACTTTTGTTGTTGTTTATACTCCATAACAATGGTTCAAGTGAAATTACTTATTGCAAAATGATCGTTAAATTCTTCAGGGTATTCAAATAATTGCTATATATACTAGTAATATTATAATAGAATGGAAATGTGAATCACTGAAATATATAAAAATAATACTTGAATAATACGGTTTTATCTTGGGGTATTGCTACATTCTTGTTTAGCTTAAGACAATAGACGGTTTTGAAATTGTGCAAGAAATTGCTTTGTTTTAAGTACTAAAAACATACGAATTTTAATACTAAATAGAAAATATAGTGTGCAATAAAATAATCATTAGTTAAAATTTAAATCAAGCAGAAATGTAAAATAAAAACAAGAATTAGATACAAAAAATAAAAAAACACAAAATCTGTAAAAACTAACAATGGTTGATTCGTCAGAACAACCGAGTTATGTACAATCTGAATTTATAAAAATAAAGTCACAATTTTAAAACTGATATTACTGAAATAATATAATCAAATAATAAATAAAAATGTATCAGTTTTGTGTAAATTGACCATGATGAAAATTGCATTATATATGTATAATCGACATATATAACAACATCGAGAAATGATAATTTCAACATATACGCCTATATGTCTACCATACCGTAAATAATATCAATATATATATTATACTAAATATACATAATATCATGATATATATATACATATGTGTCTGTGTGTAGTGTAATACGATTGCAACCCTGTGTAGACTTACTAAAGATTTGAAAAGTAATCATATTAATTTTAAAATATAGGAAAGTGTCTTGAATGTGGTATATATATGATACATACGACGTTAATTAAAAATAATGGATGTGGATCACTTGTTTCATTTTTTGTTACGTTTTAAAACCAGAATGCACTATCTATCAAAGGTACATCCAATATTTTTAAAAACTCGAACTAAAATTCAACCCGCATGTAAATAAACGAAACAAAAATTATCATTTATCCTTTTAACGGAAGTTCGATCGGAATGTTAGAACGAAAAAAGAAAAAAACAAATAACTTTTAATTTTTGAATGCGAAAGTAAATAATAAGAAGTAAGTAAACTTTTGCGCAATATTCAATTCGTCGGATAGGATTATATTAGAAATACAAATAAAGCAAATATTATTTTTGTAAGATTAAAAGTTGAAATCTGCAATAACGGTATTGGATTGTAATAACACGTATATGTATCATATACAATATATACTGCATATATACATCCAAACATAAATTACACGAATTTACATGACCGTAAGTATATACACACGCATATATAATATTTGTAACCACATAATAGTGACATTTATAGATAACGATGCTATCGCCCGGCCAATAACATCAACGCAGTTTTGTATCGAAACTGACTACGGATTCAAAGCCAACTTATTACAAATGTACCTTTGGACATAACATACACGTGCCATATACGCTTCATAAACACCGATTCGTGCGCCGTATACGCCGGGACCAAAAAACTTGAATCTAATTACATCGATTGCCCTATATATAAATTATACGTAAAACGATACGGAAAGGCAAATTAATTATAAACTTTTTCAATTAAACTCGTATTAATATCATATTTCAGAAACACGATAATCCGGGATAGCGCGGGCGTCGAATTCGCGATACAAAAACAAGGCCGACGAATGATCAATCGCGACGCAAAACAAACTGCAGCTACCGTCTTTGCTTCGACCGCTTCAAGCCGACCGCGCGTTTCTAGGCAAACGAACCATCCCGTAATTTGAGCAATCAAATACGTTCCGATTCTGCATAACACGCGTGTTTGCAAATAGCACCATATAAACGACGCGTACGTATATATATATATATATATATATAAATAAATATACCCATATATACGCACGCGCTTTTGCATGGGAATGCGGCGCAAAACAGCGATCGCGGTGCAAAATGACATCGCGGGCGCCGTAAATTTGCAACGAGCGTGCGAAGCGATGACGAAGCTCGTGGCGAAATTGCGGGGCGACGTTGCAATTGCGGCAAATACCCGTAATAATTCACGGGCAGATTACACGATGGTCGGCGGCTGCAGCACGGCGGGGGCCCGTCTGACCTCGAGCGCTTCCGGGCTCATGGTGCGCTGCTTCGTGACCTGGTCGTAATTGTACATGACGGCGAGGCCGCCCTCGGCGCTCACCTTCCGCGCGATGCTATTTTTCGCGCTCTGGATGGCGGTCTGCTGCGCGGCCGACTTCTGGCGGTCGACGGTGTTGCTCGCGCTGTTGTAGAACGCGTCCGCGGCGATGCTGCCCTCCTCCTCCTCGCGGCGGTAACGCCGGTGCTTGGCCCGCATGAGCGAGTACATGCCCGCCGAGATGAGCACGATGAGCACGAGCAGGGCCACGGCCGCGGCCGCGGCTATCAGCCGCATCTCCGTAGGATCCCGCACGACCAGTTTCAAATTGGTCGAGTCCTTGCCCTCGGCGCTCTCAACCACCAGCGTGTACACCCGCGCGTCCGCCTTCTGAATGTTTTTGATCTCGAGCTTCGCCCAATAGCAATTTGTCATTACCTTGTTCTCCACGATCGGCTCCAAGGCCAGTGCCTCGTACTTCTGGTGCTGCGTCTCCCCTGGACACACAACAAACAATATCATTTTAATCGCATTTCATCGATGCACCGTTCGAGTTCGTGCGCGCGCTAATCAGATCGCAAATTCGCGTCTGCTTTAGTATGTGGGAGGGGGGAGGGTGCATTGTTTTTAATTGATTTTGTTGCATTGGTTGGAATAAATGACGCGTTTGAATAGAATTACGGATGAATGCGTGGTACGTGTTTTGTTTTAGCAACAAAAAGGAACTTGTTTAAGATATCTGATGTCTTAATAGGGGATAGTTCACTGAATTAAGACGCTATGGTGCGTGTCATTGGAGGTAATGGTATCTTACTGTAACAGACTTTTAGGATTCTTTTACACTCTTAAAAAAATATTACTTGAACAAATAGAGTAAGTTTCTTGAATACTACTTGATTAATTTAATATAATATAGCTTTGAATGAAAACAGCTGCATATATGCAAGAAATATGATTTGTTGGAACGATAAAATAAATTTCTTAATTTAAAACAACATTTTCTTGATTCAAAAAAGTTTTTTTTCTTCAACGCCATCTATTAAAAGATTTGACAGTTAGTATTGACGGTTTTATATTGTATTGTTTTATCATTAATATTATATAATATAATATTACAAATACTTTAATTTAATATCATAAGGTTTATAATGGTGAATCTTTTAAAAAGGAATTTTTGTTTAGAAGATATATTGTTATTCATTGATAACAAAAATTATACATTTTTAATTTATTATTTTGCAACATAACCTAAAATTTGATTATCTTTTATATTTTAAAATATTGTCATATTCATTATGTAATGTAATATTTTACCTGTTCAGTAATAAATATTAATATAATATTAATATTATGGTCCAAAAATTATAATTATAATTTATTTATAATTTATTTAATTATAAATTATTATAGTTTATTTAATTATAAAAAATATTTTTTTATAAATATGTCCTTAGAAAAAGGATATAAATTATTTAACATTTAATAACTACAATTTTGGACTGAACACCGAAGATTTCTATACACGCAGTTGTTTTGTATCAAAATATATAGTTTCTTGGTGGAAGAAATATTTAAATAAAACTTTTATTTTCTTATCGGAAGTAACTATATTCGTAATTAAATTTTAATTCTGTAATTATCTTGAGGCAAGACAGTTTGTCTAAGCTTAAATAAGTTGTTTTAAGAGTGTTTTGGAGTATGAAATTATCATGAATTAGTAGAATTGTAAAAATGTATGCAGTTGGTTGAAATATGTTTAGTCGGCAGTTTGAAACTAATATAAAAAATATTGCAGCCAAGCCCGCATTATATACGTATTGTAAATTATCACGATTTTGCTTTTCTTCGTTTATATATTATATATATAAATCAATGGCGGGAGGGTTAAAAAATCGCTGTAGATACAAGGATAACCAGAAATTCCGGATAACAATATTCTCTCCACGTTTGCGATTACGACGAAAGTATTTCATGATATTGTGTATAATAAATATATATACGCTTTGCAATTGAAAATGTTATGGAATCATTCGGAAGCGGCAATTCTTATTTGCGATTGCGATCGAGTAATCTCGCGATAATGACCTAATAAACCAAAAATTTGGCTGCTAAGTTATTGATTATTTGAATGAGAAGTATAACAAACTCCGCCAAAGTGGAGGCCGTGCTTTTCTCAATTGTGATAGTTATATATATAGCTTATTAACTTTTCCCCGTTCAAATGAAGATATTAGTTTCTTTTTCGTTTTGCTCGGAGACGACATGAAAAAATTTGTTTGAATTTCAGGAATGATGTCGCAAATATAAAAATAAATTCATCTTACATTGCTATTTTACGAATTCCAACTTCGATCTTTTCAGTTCAAATATTTTCAATCTATTATTCTCGTATATTGAGGTAGCACACGGAAAATCCATTTGTATGTTCGTGCAAATATATATATATATATATATATATATATTGTAACAATATCTGTTCCTTCAAAGACGATTACTTATTATTTCAAGTTAGTATACAAACAATTGATTTTATATTCAATCAGTTATTTCGTTCTTTCCACCAAATATTTCGTTAACGAAATAACTGGTTTTTGACAACTGACTTATGTCACGAAATTACGTGAACACGAACGATTTCAGTAGTTTGAATATTATCAAATGGTTATAATTAATAGAACAAACTTTACAAGCAATTATACATTCTCAATGACATTCGTATATATATTATACACATCTTTGCAGAAATTCAACGGAACCTATAATGTCAATGGTTAGTTTTAAAAATTAATTTTTTTCATTTGCTAAATTGAATTTTTCATAAAATAACTATACTTTAGTTTCTTAATTGAATTTATTGGTGATTTCAAATACAGATAACAATTTTCTATTGTAACAGTTATAATACACATTGAAAAAGCTTACGTTTCATACGGTACAATACATTTTCTTAGTATTGCACAGAAGAATTGAAGAAGTATTCCGATAAAAACGTTGATATATGATTCTGATTAAATCTTGATCGGATTTTTACTTTCTGACAAGTAAAGAAATATTTAAAAAAAAATTTATAATTTAATAACTCTAAATTCTTTGCAACTTTTATATAAGTATACAATTTTAAATTTTATTAAGACAATTTTTGTTTGTAAAATTAATCTGGTCTTTTCATTGATGCCAGTCTTAATAAAACTCGGTTGCTTTAAACTTAATTTTTTTATTTACTTGCATTTTATTACTAATTAAAATTTTAATTAGCAAGAAACCGGTTAATTAGACAATCTATAGCACTGTGCAACAAAGTATAAATAAATTTATAATTATATATATAAAAATGTTTTATATAATATAAATTGAAAAATTGTAAAGTACATATTATTAAAATAATTATTTTGATTATAATGCATGAATAATATGATATTACAAGTTGAATATCAGTTTTCAGTAACCATTTTAATGACCTGAATTACAGATTTTCTTCGCGTCTTATTATTAGTAAGTAAATCTGCGTGAATTATTAGTTGAAAGACGTTCAAAAAGTTTAAATAACAAATTAAAAATTGAATAATAAATTCTATAAGATGACATCTTAAAGTATATATAAATTAAAAATCACGATTACTTAAATGAATTGAATTGAATATTTCTTATATAACGTTTGAAGAAAGCAGATTTAAATAAATAAGATTTAATTATATTAAAATATTCGATATGTTTAAAGAAAATGTATAAAGTTTAAATCGCTTAAATAAGCAGTTTTGTTTCTTTACTCTTTTTGTTTATTTCAGATATTCTTCATTACATCAAATTACTGTTTACAACATTTAACTTCTCGTCTACCGCATTTGATAATTTTGTTTGACTTAATTAAAACTAAACTACATGTAGCCTATATTAACATCTTTAATTTAAAGAAACTTCTTGTTATTTATATAAAACAATTTATTTTGTTTTTTATACGTATTTGAAATCTTTAAAATGATCGATAAAGGGAGTCAAAGTACATATACAATTAAATAATTAATTAATAACATTAAAATATATGCATTTTGAACATAATATCTTGGCCACGTTTATAATAGATGACATGCTACGATAGACAGTTGTTTATTAATAAATGATAATTAAAAAAAATAATCAGATAATGTCAAGTTCTTACAAGGAATGTTAATTAATTAATATAATCTTAATTTAGAAGTTTACAAGAATGCAATAAGATGGTTCAAAGTTTGAATACTATTCTGATGTAATTAAAAACAATGATACAATTGAAACGTGGCCATAAATAATTAATAAATTCGCGTTGTAATGTCAAAATTATTCATAATTCTATTCAAACGCAAACGACAATCACCTTCAACAACAATTACATCAAACATGCACATACTTGAATATACAATAACGAAATTGGTACGTCATTTGACTTCGTATTGGTATTTATTTATCCACATAGAAAGTAGGATTAATTTATATTTTATTAAAATTCTTTAAATACTAAGATTTATCACAAATTTATATTAATACAAAAAATGTAAATTGGTTTATAATATATATTTACAATGTGCAATAAAATTATTAGTATATGTACTTATTATTACTATTATATTAATCCAAATCAATCCATTAGTATCAAAATTGAAGTCGAAGAACAATATGGAAAAAAAGTACAATTAATTCAAAAATATGTATAAAATTTACGATTTGTTACAGATATATAATTGAAGTGTTCATTATCTCAAACTTTAATAAGAGTACGTTTGATTGTTTTAACAGCCAATTAACTCCTGCACCAGTAGTCAATTTTCCAATAAATTAATCAGTGCTGTAGAGCAAGAGTTTAATTTAGTGTAATGACTTCAATAATCGGCGTTAAAATAAAAAAAATAATGATTATTTAGTAATGTATGTTGAATCGCATGAGGAAACAAGAATTCCTAACAAGTATAAAATATGAGCACCCGTTCCGAATATTTACCTTCAAATGATTACCGGACATCCAATCTGAAGCCAGGTCAAATGAAGTTTGAGTAAAATATCATATAATATATACATATATATACATGTCTTATTAAATTCATTTAAAATAAATAGCATCAAACTGTCATCTATATATATAATTACATATAATAC
>JABFQC010004909.1:0-12168 GCA_022817085.1 Psilanteris sp. ZL-2020
GCATTACACTGAGAAAAATGGACTGTTGCTTTAACAGTCCGCACTGTACAGTTTGGACTGTAAAAAATAGATGTCTGAAAAAAAGTAATAGGTCTTTAAAAATAAAACAAAATAAGTCTGGAATATTGCTACAACATGCCAAATGATTAATTCTTCATTTTATAAGAATAATATTAATAAGTAAAAAAAATAGCACATATGAAAATTAATTTATAACCTTAAAATGTCAGAATTATAACAGTGTCATCTGTACAGTCCAGAACTGTACATTTTTAACGTCCAAGACTGTTGGCGGAACAGTCTAGTCTGTTGATCCAACAGTAAATTTTTCTCAGTGTATTTATAGTTATTTCGGGGGATGTTTTTAACCTTACACTGTCACAGATATTTTATCTTTTACCAAACCTTAATCTGAGTATGATAAAGGCCGTACCAAATACGTCCAAAAACCACTTTTCGTACCTATCTTATTACGATCAGATATAAGACTTTTAAGCTGTATATAAATCACATACAAAGAATCCCACATCTCCGTGGTCGACAATTAACATGGCGTGCTTAATTTGGACCACATGTGGACATCTTACTTCAATACATATAATTTGTCTTAAATAAGACGCATGGATGTGTCTCGCATTAAAACAATGTAAGTTGTGTCTTAAGGTAAGACACGTGTATCACATTTGTTTACGCAGTTCTCAACGATAATAAGTTATGACTATATCCCCCCCCTTTTTTTTCTCCGTTCTTTTCCCCCAAAATAGACGCCGTGCGTAAAACTCGTACATTTACCAAAATTGTTTTCCCGCCTGCGGCGCACAGGCTAATAAATCACGATGCTTCGATGCTGTAACTCGTCACGGAAAAAGGATTATGGGAAATTGAAAAGCGCCGGTTGAATCAACAGTAACTGGCACTTGAGATTGAATCTGATCGTGTGTTGGACCGCCTTGTGATTCGACGCGATTACGATCACGAGATGGACCGTCCTATGCGCGGCGTTATTGTGCTTCGCTCAAGGGCATCGACTATTCGGTATATCAATTGCCGTAAAACGATAGGCTGCTGCCTAAAAGTGGTGCACATTTAGCAGCGGCGATACTTAGCGAACCGCGAGTTCTCGGACGGGTTGTGGGGGTGCGCGCGGGACAGAGACAGACGATTGTGTTGATTGATTATGTAAGTTCAGTCGCGATATCGAATGACGTTGTTTTTGGTATTATATTTTAAAATATTTAAAAACATTCAAAATGAAGTACCAGAAAATGACCTGAGATAAGCATAATGCATTTTTGTTTATTTCGATATCCTTGAAAAATGCACCAGATTTATAGTATTTTTAGCATAACTTTTTCAGTCCAAGACTATTCTTCCTTATCCTTATTCTTCTATCCTTATTTTGACTGAATTAAAAATAGCTTTTCTACAAAATCCTGATATCAGGTTTGATTGCCGATTTTCATTCATCGTACAATTATTGCCCCAAAATGGTTCCGCCCAAACGACCGTGCGGGGTCAAACTCGAACTTCGTCGCATCCGTTATTTGACCCCTCGACCCCGTTCAACGGCTCCCCAACCCTTCAATCGATTTAAATCGCAGCCAAAAACGCGCCCTTTTCCCCCGTCGAAAATCCCTCCGTCGCGCCAGACGGTCGCACAAATCCGCCGGATTCTTCCCCACCGACCGAGCGTCGCCTCGCGCCGTGTCATTAGACATTCCCGCGTACGCGTCATTGAACGGCGCTGAGTCACCGCGGCGCATTCTCACGGCCGGTAGTTTTCCGAAAATAAGAATACGACGCCGGAAGTCGGGCCGGAGTCGCACACGGTGCGTGCAGGTGCCGCGCCGAGCCATTATTATTATTGTTGTTATCATTATTATTCGGAACAAGGACTCTGCGCGATTTTAGACCCGATTGAAACGGCACGCCGTTGCGCTAGCCATTTTGTTCGAACGCGCGCGGGCTCATTTCCGTCCGTCGCATTACGCAATTGATTTTAACAGATTTTGCACGGATTTATAGGGTCAATTTGGCCACTTGAACAATCGCTGGTCCGAAGATACTCCTCCCCCCTCTTCCTCCCTCAGTCCCATTTGGACTTCGCTTCGCTTTATTTGGCGAAATAATTTTCTCCCAGACGAACGACCCCGTTCTATGACGATTTTGCGAATCGCGATCCTATTGCGCATGCGCGCGCTATGCTTGCTTTCGTTAGCCGCGTCGAGTTATTACATTGAAGAAACGAAATTGTAAGGAAAACCATGTACATCGTGCGTTATACAATGCCATATTGTAAAACCCTTACAAACTCAAATAGTAATCGTGCGAGCCAATAAGATGACAGATTTCAATTGTTTTAACCAATCAGAAATCCCGAAATGTTACAATTTAAATTGTACGGTTTCATTTTTTCAGTGTAACACCGACGCCCGCGACAAATAGCGCAAGTAAACAGTCGCGCGATACGTTTTCACGCGCGTCGTTTTCGTCCGATGCGTCCGTCGCGGTCACTCGCGTGCAATCAATCGCGCCGATATGAACGCCCGCTTATACGATTTGTCTCGGCGCGTCTCCCTTTGGTTCGGACGCGATGCCTGTCGTGTATTTTGCGGCTAATTCGCGGACTCTTGAACTCGAATGCAATTTTCAGACGTTTATGCGTAATTGTGGGAGCGAGAGTCACATTTCGAGCGTGGGTTTGTGTCCGCGGTTTTTAACTCGCTTGCACGGAGAAACAAAATATAATATAAATTACCATAGCTTCTGGCGTTCAAATGATATCTTGCAGGATATTTAAAAAATTACTATACCGTTAAAACAATATTTATTATGTGATATAACAAAAATGTGTCAACATTCCTTCTAGTTTTATTATACTATATAACAAATTTTACTATATAAATAAAAAAAGTTGGCATTATGGTATAGTAATATCTACTGTCACTTTTTTCTCATTGTGGGAACACTATTTTGGACACGATTTGTGCAATTAGACAGTTTTGCAGGAAATTAATAATTTTGTAAAGGGTAATTGCGAATGGTTATATGAATGAATATATATCGGAATGTATTGGTTTTTTAGTTCAAAAAAAGTTAGTATTTTATGATCAGAAACATTATTGTGATTATGAAATGATGATTTTCATGGATCATATCAACATCAGATGTTTGAGATTGACAATAGTAATTTTACGACCGTTAAATACAAAGCTCATTGTATTAGTAAATGTTAATGCTAATAATAGAATTAGTTTGTTTATTTGAAAGTTTTAGTTTTTTAATACATTTATTTTATATTTTTTTATGTATTTTTTAGATAAATGCACGCAGAAAATGGCGTTTAACATTACTGGAGGAGTAGAAAATATCGAAAACGCAGTAACTTGCAGTCAAAATATAATTTCATTTAGTAATGACCGGAATTTACAGTAAACAGTGATGAAATTTCGGTATTTGTTTAAAAATATTTTCCAATGTTTACTATTAAGTTCGGTACTTTCTATCTAATTTATACTGAAATTCAGTTTTGTCTGTGAATTACTGCGTGTTGTTAATATTAAATTCATAGTGAATAAATAATTACAATTAAATTATATGTTACGCGTAAAATTATATAAATTACATGAATATAGAGTTTATTTATTTTAAAGAAAACATTGAATTATCTTCTGAGTATAGAACATAGCATTTCCACTTCATATTATCAAATAACTTTTTTAATTATTATAATTTTCATGTTCATCATAATATAATCACCAACTGTGATAAGCAATGAACATTGTAAAAGTATAATAAAAGTGCATAAATACTTGAGTGATTTATTTTCGTAGCAGTGAAGTTGTCTCAATTTATTTATTAATTTCAATTGGACTGAAATCCCATTACAATTCCATATTTATTATCTTTGTAATAAACCGCGTCTTAATTTTGACAGAAAGTGAGGAATCAAGCTGCGATAAATAATGCCAATTATATAATTTTGCAATTTGACACTCTCCATTCTCTGCGACAGTATTTTGAATCACAAATTAATATACGGCTCAGATACAACGGTTCGCGGTTGATCCGATAAATAACGACTCATTCATTGCCATAATTTTAAAAGTTTTCACTTCATCTGCCAGGCAATTATTCATTCTTAATATAATAGAATTCTATCCCCAGAGAAAATACTTTTACATTAATTAAATTTTCTGTTTGTTACATTGAAGCAACAGGATTTCATTTGATAAGAAAACTATACTATTGTCCAGAAATATACATCGAAGGAAATAATCCTTCAAACTTTACCAGACAATATTGTAAATATCGGATAAAGAAAAAAAATGTAAATAAATACTTGAAAATATTATTATTATTATCAGATTGTATGGTAATTTTTATCACATTTATTGAAGTTTTAACTATAATTTATTATATTTGTTTACACTTTTTTTTCTTCATCTGATGTTTACAATATAGTATGGTAAAATTTGCATTATTTCTTTCAGTGTTTAAATAGAAATTAAAAATGAAAAAATTAAAAACGAATTATTTGATTATATTAAATATTTTACATGAAATGCTGTAATTTAAATCGACACCAATTAAAAAAAGCACACGCGATTTTCAAGTTATAAATATCGTTTTCGTTTTACGAATTTAATTTTCATATTCTTTACTTATTAGCTATGTCAATAATGCTGCATTTCTTCGATCAAAATAAATAAAATTACTATTTTGCAAATCGATTAAACCAATTTTATCATCATTTCTGATCTACTGTAAAATTTACCATTAAAAAAATAGCCTATCAAAATATAAATTATTATAAACTGTATACTTATTCCCCCCCTTTCGTTTTTGACAGTTAAATAGTCGTAACCATAAAACAAATGCACTTTTTTACGCGAACCCAATTCCAATTTGACGATCAAAAAAGGGACGTAATTCGTATTTCGCGTCCAAAACGACTGTCATGCGAGAGACTTTGCTTTTCAATTACACCGATGCTTTGCCCAAGGTGTTCACGGTGCGTCCACGCTAACACCGCGCGCCATAAATTGCAACCGCGGTCGCAAAAATGCGCGTAATTAAGCGTTTACGACGCTCCAATGATATCACCCTGGTCAATTAATGCGCGTTTTTCCGTCGCAACGGGGCTGATTTACAATTCGGCATAAAACGCGCGCAAACAACAGGTGATTGACTCGGAGACGGAGCGCGCCACGATTGTCCGCGCACAGTTTCGTAAATTACGCGCGACAGCGGGCCGATGTTAATGTTATCAAATCCGGGATTAATGGCTCGTTCGGACAAGACGAAATGCAAATCGCGCGCGTCGCGCAAACGCGACCGCCATTAATGGCAAATTGTAACGTATAATTAATGACGCATTAACATATAATATGGCCGGTTTATTATGTTGCCTTGGAATTTAACTATCCGTTTCTACGGGCGCGCGTAGAAGTCATGCAAATTGTCCGGTTAAGCTGTCTACGTGCATAAATACAAATTACTCGCGGAAAGCGAGGCGAGGCGACGCGACCCTGTATTTCGCGCGCTACGCGCCTGCTAAAAGTACATGTAAATGTGGTTAGATGTAAATTACAGCCGTGGTGTTCCGCCGCGGCGTGTAAACCCGCGGAGCATGCGGCGTAATAATTGCGCGCAAGATCGGTCAATGGTGCCGACGCGGTCAAACAATTTAATAAGGTTTTCGATTGCAGCGCCATCTCTGTATCGGAGTCATTCGAAACCCCCCGAAACGCGCTTTTGAATGTGTATATATATGTATATGCAACGTGTTAATGTTTTTGTTTTGTGCATGTTTTGATTCGGAATGACCTTGGCGTGTAAATAGTATTGTTTGTTTTTGTCACGTGGCAATTGAATTTGGGTAAATATTGAGAGAATGCGGTAAACAAATAGTGCTTTTTTTTTATCGATTCATCACTTTCGATTCCTTATCATTGCGAGGGTTCGCTTTTCTCATTCGTCGAGTACTCGCGCTACTGAAACTAGGAGCGAATGCGGTTTCGCGCCGAGCGCTTTTTACTAACCATAATAACGAGAGATTAAAATGAGGAAAATAAAGTATTAAAAGGTCTCGGGATTTTTTATTTCTGGTAATTGGATAACAACATCGCGTCTAATTCGTTTCGTTTTAAGACGGAAATACTATTTCACTTTCTGGTTTTTCATGGTCGTAACGCACGATAGCGTGACTGCTAATTAAAAATAAAATTTAGCATCTATTGGTCTGACGATGCGATGCAAATATGCTCGTGAACATGATCGTAAGCATCATCCGCGTGGCATTTGCATTTTTCAACTGAATTCTATATACTCATTATTATCAGCGACGTTAAATTAAAACGATAAGCGAGATCGCGACCGTGATCTGGATCTTTGAAATCAATTTGCACGATGGAGTATATTGACGTCATTTTTATTTGAATGGCAATTAAATTGAGAGGTGGCTTGAAGAAAGGGGAGTTTTTTAAAGCTGAATCTTATGGGTTTGGAGTATATTATGATGGTATAGTAGTCTTGCGATACGAATCATAAATCATGAGTTTTTATAAGTTGTTGCTATGATTACGTTAACTCGGTATTTGCAATCGTAAATTGTTTAATTAATTAATATAATTATGTGTATGTATAGGTTGATTATTGTATACTTTACAAATAAATATTGCAATTTATGTATGTTTTAGTATACAGTAATTTATGTATATAGTAATCCGTTTGTTATAATTAAAACGTATTGCATATATAAATCAGAGAAAACATTAGGAAATTTTATATTAAAAAATGTTTTTTATAAATATATTAATACTTTTATATATGCATTAATGAAATATGCATATAACACGTCAATAATGTTTTTTTACTATTTTATTTGACAAAATTCAAACAAAAATATTTTCCTTTTTCGAACGTAGTCAATTCTCTAACGAGATATTTGGGATAAGAAAATAATCGCGACATTTAGCCGTTAGTATTTCATTGAAATGCTGGATTATACGATAGAGTTGTGTCAATTTGTGCATTTTGGTTCGCATTTCCATCAATTAATGGCTCTCCTAAGAGCACTCAACCAAAGCTCCTCGACATTCCTCATAAGATTGCACACGCCATATGCAAATGCGTAAGACTATAAATTTCACCTTGAACTTTTTCAAATCAGGACACAAACTGCTTCATCAAAAGGGTTACGTACTAAGAGGATATATAAGACTAATATTTTGGATAAGAAAAAGAGAAGAAGAAAAATATCAATATATTAATAATATTCCAAGTTAAAAGACTAAGAATATTACAACATCGGTAATAATTTTTACAAAAATATTGCAAGAGAATTTTTTATATTTTCAAACAAAAATTGTTTTATAAAATCTTTTAAATTTTTAAATTACATGCAGTTTCACAGTAACTTTAAGTTTAATCGTTATTTTCAATCAACATTTTTTCTCATCCAGTTTGTTTCTTAAGACACGGTAATGTTGATATGTTATGTAATTTTATCAACATAAATTAAATTTACCTGACAAATATTGCTTCATATCCGTCTAAAAAAATGTCTCTAACAGTGAAACTCAAATCGTTGCAATATTTCCCCGAGTGTATCATATCGCAATAAAGACCCTCCTCATTCAATTGAGCCATTTAGGCTTCGTTCTGTCTAATTCGGTTAACAAAGCGGCGTCGCTTTTTTACCGCCGTAAACGGTCTCGTTAGTCAAACAGCGCGCCGGGATCTTGGTTCGGACTCGACATCTCCCATGAACCGGGGATGCTCGCGGAAACGTGACCGCTATTGTTCTGCGTGTTCGGGCCGCTACAATAACCGTAAAATTGCGCGTCTCGTTAGCCCGACTTTTGTCACGCTTCGCGTACGATGGATCGGCGATGGCCTCATCTGAATTTCAAATGCACCACGCGGCCGTGCAAATGACAGCGTTGCGCTTCGACAAAATGGCATCCGAATCGGCCGAGACTACGCAGACAAACACCTGGTTGGCGGTCGCCGTGTAAACCAACCGGGCTGCCGGATAATTAATCGCGTTTGTTTATTCCACGACAAGCTGTCTCGTGAATGAACAGCGGCCGGAGAAACAGGGTTAACGGGCTAATGCACGGCGTCCGTATGATTGCTCAAATTGCAAACAAATCGGGTCATTCGCTTGAGAAGTGGGCTTACATATCGGGGCAAAAAGGCCCTACGAGAGGGTTTTCGTGTGTTATTTCCATACAGGGAATGCGCGAGGCGTTTCGCAAGCTCGGGCGAGATTTGTATGAAAGATGCCGTGTAATGTGAAAGAAAACCGATGGTACTTTGACAAACACGGGAGAAAAAAGCACGAATATTTATAAGAAGGGAATATTAAGTTTTAGTAAACTGAATGTTAATTGGTTATTTCTGACAAATAAGAAAAATTTTAGGTTAAAGTCCAATAAAAATTGTGGTTATGTATATTGGAAACGGGATGTTTGTATTAATGAAGTCAAAATATACCTACATAAAAATTAACAAAAAACACTGATTTGTTTGTTTACTTATTTATTTAACATTTATTAAAATAATTGATACACGTTAACAGAAAGTCTTTAATATCATTAATATTTGAGTATATATAAAAAATAAATACTTACGAAATACGTTGTTTTTGTAATAGAATTTGCAATCTTCAAAAAAAGGATGTTCAAAAATGATTCAAGTAATACAGCAGTCTGAAAATAAAATAGAAATAGAAATTTAGAAAAGTTTGTGTTTAAATTTACACGTTTACCTGTATTATAACAAAACGAAACAGAAAACAATTATGGATCGTGGTTATTCGTATCCACTTGTACTCGAATTCGCTGCGTGCTATTGAACCCGGCGTAAATTTTGTATTCAATATTAATTAAAACTTGGCTAACCGTTAATAACGTTATTTGTAATAAATTACCGTGTTTAATGAAACGATAAAATCACGACGCAATCGTCTAAATATGAATTTATGCTTTCAAATGACACGCGCGACGTTAATTGTCCGTCCTAAACGATCGTTAAGTTGCGTTTAAATTGCCGCGATATCGCGGGCTCGGCGAAGAATTCAATTAACGGACGAAAAATGCGCAGCGAATAAAAAAGCAATCAATCGGTTGTTGAAACAGCATTAGCGCGGCTCGTTGTTTTCGGTTGCGCGTCGTTTCGCGCCCGCGGAAATGCGCATGCGCGAACGATCGCGCCAACGATGCCGATTCGTCGAGCAAAAATGGCATTAATGAACGCGTTAAAGCAAAGTCAATCCATTAATCGAAACGGCAATTGCGAAGAATAATGCGCTACCGCGATTGACGATGATTAGCGGGATTGGCCGAGAGCGGCCGAATCGGGTGTGTCCCGGACACGTGAATCCGCAAATTGCGTATCTCGAATCACTTAGTACGGCACGGGGTGCATATCAAGCGGCGCCGATCGAGCCGCGCGTACCTCGGGCGCTGCCGCGGAGTAACGCCAAGACTAATGTCCCTAATGTCTATAATCTCGGATCATCTACAACGAGAGTTGCTTTCTGCGTACCCTGACCCGCGCAGAGGCGCGCTGCTAATAGACCCGAGTTAGGCGCGACGCGCCATCTGCCTACCCACCACTGCGACGCGCCATCTACGTTCGTCCTATTCCCACGGGCGAACTCGCTAATGAAATCGGTTGAGTTTTCTTTGGTTATCAAATGGTCGCAAATTTCCATTTTTTGTAGTCTCTGTGTATCTCAATAGGTTTCGTCGGGTTACTGAAAATAAATGCTTGAGTCTATTGACATGGTATTTTTTATTTGTTTTCGATTTGAAGCCGATTTATTATTGAATGTAAACAAAACGAGACCTTGGGACAATATTCATCCACAATAACATAAATAAAATTGTTGAATTGTTGGAATAATAAAAGAATAGAGTAAAATAAGACGGACAGAAATATTATTTTAATTAATTATATTTTATTTTGATTATTATGTTTGACTGAATACACGTAAACAATTATTACGTTTCCAACTTTTACATTTTTATAGAATTCCAACCCAAATGTCTACCAAATTAATATTATTCCTAAAATTGCAAAATTCTAGTCTAAAATATATAGCATACTGGACATTTAAGGACTTTATTTTTCTTCGTGTAAACATCGATTTTATCGATACACATTTTTCGATTACTCGCTCCTGGGATGGGTGTTCGGTAGTGTTCCATCCAAACGCCAAGCAGCGTATATTGAAATTCGAAAGATTAACATCGTAATGGCAGCGTTAAATTGACTTTGAACACTTCACATTCGTTTATTAATTTAAACGAAACTGCGGCCGTTGCGGCTGCCAAGCGTTGGCTCACGTGTACAAGAGCGTTATGGGCGAAATTGCATTTTAATGGCAGCTTCCACAACGGAAGAATAGTTTCCTTCGCGTTGCGTATCTCCCTATGCATCAAAGCTGCATGAAAAAAAGATTGCGGATGATGCTATCGTAGGGGTTACGCGCGTTCGACAATATTACGCGTCAAATTTGGCGCGTAACGAGCGCGGGTCGTCGACATCTTGTGCCAATTAGCTATTAATCAATGTGTCATTAATGCAACCATAATTATGCGCTTCGTATGTTTCATTAAATTAAGCCGTTTTAATTTCGATTTAATTTAATTCAATTCAATCGTCGCGAATTTGTATTTAACGAAAATTGAAGTTTCGTTTTTTTATATTATCTCAATTTTAATATTACGAGTTTAATTTCTCAAATTAATTTCGGTTCTTTTTTATTTTTAAATGTTCAATTATTGTTCAATTTATCTTAAATTCGATTCAATTCAATTTGAATGTTTTATTAAGAAATAAACATTCGATTGAAATTTTTACCAGTTTTATTCCACTCTACGTTTTGTCAATATTTGTTTGAAATAGAAATAAAATTGAATGTTCTTTAACAAAGATCCGAGGTAATCAAATCAAGTGTTATTAAATTAAAGTAGTGAATTTGATTGGTCTTTGAAATATTTTATTGGTAGTCTTCTTTTGAATTCCGATTGCTATTAAAGAAAAACGGAAATATTTTTGACAGTTATTTAATATTCATACAATATTACGATCGACAATTATTGACTAGTATATCGATAATAAAACCGACCTTTTCACAAATAATAGTCTGTAAATAAGTATTATTTAACCCTCGTTGCGGTCGGAGCAAGTTACTTCTGGTATACGAAGAATTTAAGATGTAAATTTTATTCGATGTGAAACAAATGAATACATCATTACCCTACCTTAATGAACAGTCATTTGCATTTAATTTTAAACGAATTAGCAATCTCAAATTGGCAGAAAATTATTGAAAAATCGAGACATTAATGTTAAAAAATACGCGCTTTTAAGGAAATTCTTAAGTAATGGCTGTTTTATGTGCAAAATTGGTTTAATATTGAGATAAGTAGATGCGAATGCATAATTTTTATGAACTGACACGAATCGGTAAATAGTATCAATAATTATTTATAGTTTAATAATTATAATATAATATAAAATGTAATATAATTTATACACCACATAGAAATGTGGTATTTATAAAAAAAACAATAAGATAAACCCAGTCTGAAATTTCATTATTTCTTTGAATTGGATTCTATTTCAAAATATTTATTTTCAATTATATAGAAAAACTTTGAATTATTATAAACCTAATTTTTTATAATATATTGATTACATATCAACTTTTATTTATATAATTTTATATGTAATTTAAAAATTATAAATATTTGTCTATAGTAAACTTCAAATTTAACAAATCTATTTCACTTTCATTTACCATTTCAGAAATTCTTCTCAAAGGATTAATGTATACTTTGGTTTATAATTCTGAAAATAAACAATTTTAGAATATATTGCAATGAACTTTATATGAAATTTGCATAAAACTCGCAATTTTATTCCATACAAATACATAAGAATAACAAAATTCCATTCAAATTTCCGAAGAACCAAAACGTGAAATTTGAATTTCGCGCGCCCGTGTTCAACTTTCGAAACACTTAAGGATCATTCACAATGAACGCATACGTACTGACGGAACGCAAAAGACACGCGTCATGACGCACGTAAATATACAGACTTTGTATGTCGCTACGCACGTCATGACGCGCGTCTTCGGCGTTCCGT
>JABFQC010004910.1:0-12168 GCA_022817085.1 Psilanteris sp. ZL-2020
ATGTGGTTAACTATAACTATTTTGTTTTTGTATAAAGACATACACAAAAGGGTTATTGAGTTTGACAGTTATGTATTTTGTCACACACATATATATATATATATATATATATATATTCATAATAGTTATAGGTATACCTGTCATTGGTATGATTTTTTGTAAAGTATGGATTTTGACACTGACCCATATATATATATATAATTAAAAAAAAATTATATTGTAATAATATATTTAATTAAAAAGTATTATTCTAACACAAATTATGCAACTAAATAACAATTTTATATAACGGAATAATTGTAATGCATTCATACTTGTCTTAAGTACACGATAGAAATTATAATAATTACCTGATTTAACAGGAGTCCTTGCGCAGGTATCATAGTTGGACTAGGTTGTGGTCCTAACACCAACTGTGGTTGTGTTTGCTGGGGCACCTAAAATGTAAAATTAATAGTTTATTAAATACTATTTAAATTATTCTACAATTGAATTTAACTACATTTTCAATAAATAAATCAAAATATGATATGTAATATTTTACCAAAATACTATTACAATTATATAAATCTTTTGATATACTTATATAATTATAGATTATATTAAACGAATTATAAATATATGAATAACTTTTTATTTTAATCAATTTCAAACAAATACACGAATAAATTATTTTGCTTTCAGAACAAAATATAATTAAAATACAATCAATAAGATATATTATGTTATAATAAATAATAAAAAGTAATTAAATATATGATTTTAATCTTGCATAATTAATGCATAAAATTGAAAAAGATAAAATATATGATAAATTAATTTGAAATTTAAAAATATTTTAACTGTTTAGATAACAATGTAGAACATCTGTGTAAAGCATTGAAATTTAAAATGGCACTATGTTCAAAACTGTTTCTATTTTATCACAAAATTATTAAAATAAATTATTTTTTACAAGCATCAGTAAATATAATTTAGTTACATTATTTTTCAAACGCGAAGAACGAACTATGAATATACACCAAAAGTTAATCCTTGGTAGTTGATTAAAGTAAAATAACAGACTAAACTTAACTACAATTAATGATCTATACTAAGCGAATTGTCGATAGCAGCGACTTCACCTGATTAATCATAAAATTCTTAATGTAGGAAAAACGATTATATTGTTGTATATATAATATAGAAAAATAAGATAATCTTTTAAAAAAAATACATAATTATAAACTGCATAATCCCTGTAAATTAAAACTTCAATATACTTGGCCAAATTCAATTATTAAACAAGTGAATGTACAAAATTAATAAAAATCTATAGAATAAATATTTCTGTGTATTATTTTGTCTTGTACTACTTTTCCATGTAAAATACTAGCACCCAAAAGTAAAATATTTTCTATCTAAATAACATTTTTAAACCATATGCATATGTTAAAGCTTAAATAAGTAAGAAATTAATGTACTTATGTTGACTTTTAAAATATACTAAATTCTGAACAATATAAAATTATGATTTATATTTGACATAAAATATTTATGTAAAATATTTATTTATTTATTTATTTATTTTCAAAATTTAACAGCAAAATTTAATACAATACATTCCAGAAAACAACATGAGATATAATATTCATTTATGAAATCTAATAAAATTAAATCAACAATTGCTCATGTTATTAGATATTAAATATTAAATAAAATTATTTTGCGTATACCAAAAAACTGATACATTTATTTCTAAATGATACATGTGATAATTGATTACAATTAATTGTTGAAATTTAATATTTCAAAAATTATAATGATAGTTATTGATATATCTATATCTGAAATGTTATTCTACGCAATACAGAATTAATTTTGATCAGTTTACAATTCATAATTAATTCAAATTCTATATTTTGTTATAGTGATGAAGATATGTAATTTCTTACACACCAAGACGAAACGCATCATATAGATATATGCTTGCGCTTGTTATTTAATTGCAAACTAAGTCGAAACAAAATTAAATGCAAAATTAATCAAGTATATTTACTTAGTTAAAGAACATAGTGACCTATTATGGTAAATTATGTGATCATATTTTTCTAAAAGCACAGGTTATAATTTGACAAAACTAAATCTAGTTATAAATTCATCTAATAAACGATGTACAAAGTCGAATGACACATTATAAAATTCTTCTTATGAGTCACTCAAAAATTATATAAAAATTCAATATTATTCTTAAGATCATTAAAAATGTGGTATAATATAAATTCAAGTATAGTATTCTATGATTCTAACAGTAAAAATATCTATTACAATAAATAGTTACAAGAACCATGCATCTCAATATTCATTCTTCCATCCACAATCACCCAAAATATAAATTTTCATTAAATTAAATTATTTTTCATGTGCCATTAAAACAGATATACTTATTTTTAAACGCAACGCGTCTTAATTTCTCATAACAAACTTCTGGAGCTAATGAAACAAAAAAGTAGTAGTTTATAATTATCATATATCTTTTGGCAATATAGCGTAAAGATATCAAAAATAACATTTAATGAAAAAAAAAAACAGGTTATAATTGTATATATGAAAATAGTAATAATAATAATTCCATCTGATATACTGTAGTAAATTGAGTATAGTATAGTTTTTATTTGTAGTATTTTTATTCTTTCTCCAAATTATCATTATTAATTAAACATAATAACAAAAAGTAAAAAAAATTCGCAAGGATATAATAATATATCCAGAAATTGTTATGATAATTATTGCGAATAAGTATATTGAACTTAAAATTGTATATCAGTATACAATTCACAATTAACTCAACATTTTATCTTGTCATTATAATTAAGATATATCATTTTTACATACCAAATAGAACCACATGGTATTATTTTTGTTTGCACTTATTGCTTGTTTGTGAGCTAAGCAATAACTGAACTGAAGTCAAAATTAAAAAAAATATATTCTGTTACTTCAAGTACACAGCGACCTCTCGTGGTTAATGTGAAAATTATATTCCTTGAAATATAGGTTATGTTTTGAAACAACCTGATTTTTGTTATAATTTAATCTAATAAATGATAAATATTATCAAATGACACATGTAGAATTCTTCTTAATTGTCAGTCAAAATAATGAAAAAATCAATAGTATTTAAGATCATCAAAAAGTGGTGTATTATGAATTCTACTATAGTATTCTATGATTGTAACAGGAAAAAAATGTATTCCAATAAATAGTTATAAAAACCACGAGTGTCAATATTCATTCAGCCATCCAGAATATAAGTTTCCATTAAATTAAATTATTTATCATGTGTCATTAAAACAAATATACTTATTTTCAAATATAACACATCTTAATTTCTCATAACAAACTTCTAGAGCTAATGAAACAAAGAATTAGTAGTTTACAACCATGATATATTTTTTGGCAATATACCGAGATTAAGAGTAAAATTTAATGACAAGGGAGAAAAAAAAGCAGGTTACAATTGTACATATGAAAATAGTAATAATAATTCCATCTGATTATTATTTTATTTGCAGTGTTATTATTCTTTCTCCAAATTATCATTATTAATTAAATATAATAACAAAATGTAAAATAATTAAAAAGTATACCGAGAGAAATATCTAACCTTTAAAGCACGATATAACGTCATTCTATAATATCTTGTTAAATAACTACTAATTTAGAATTTATAAATTAATGTTAAATATCTACTACAAGAATTGCAGCGCCATAAGCAATAAAAGTATGATATTCTTTCTTATCAATCTTGCAGAACACTCGTATATAAAAATAGTAAGGGATTCATGCAATCAAAGCTTAATACATAACAATATTCGCGTGGCCCCAGCATTTTCGGCATTAGAATATGCTTTTATTGTTCGATTTTGATACTTATTTCGTATAACATATGTTATGCTTATTAAGGTTCATTTCATGGAAATTTAGCGCGAAATTAATTACTATTTTGAATAGAAAAGTTTCAAACAAAAAAAGGAAAACGTTTTACGCAGTTACAGTCAGATATTTCCGTGTATAAATATGCATTCTTGGCATCTAAAAAATTAAAGTCAACTGTAATCCAAATTTCAATACAAACTATACCAACTATTACATGCAACAAAGAATAAGCCACTCGTAATATTTCATATTGGCAGTAAATAAACACTGTCACCAAAATTTACACAATGCCATGAGCATGAATATTTATTGTTTATATCTAAAAAAGATAACTCAATTACTATCAACTTTAAAAACGCAGATGTAATACCTTTCTAAAATGATACTTTTTAAGAAATCATTATAAATAAAATCATAATAAATATACTATAGAACACAATAAGAGTTTTGTTTCTTTTTAGTGATTTCATGTGATCAATGGTAAAATATTATTTGTAAAAAAAAGATGAACCATGAGAGGTAAGGAGGTGATTACTCACAAGTAGGAAGTTGACAGCCAGAGCTGTAAGCAAGATACACCGAAGACAGCCAGAGCTGAAGGCGAGGGTTTCCAACTTCATACGAGTAGTAATTGCCTTAGCTCTCGTGGAGCATACGATATTTTATCTCACAAGTACACGCAGCACAGTTTTACTCCCTGTTTGCCGGTTGTAATACTGTTCTATGCGTGCTTGTGTGAGATAGGATACATTATAATTGAGTTAATATAAATCCTTACAATAATTCAATATCAGAAAAGATGATATAAGAAGAACAGTGCATTAATTTATTGTAATACACTTATTTGATAAACAAAATTTATTAATTAAATAATAATAATTACAAAAAGGACATAAATTGTATGAAATACATAACTAAATATAAATAATTAATTGTTTGAAAAATTAAAGTAGTGATTTTTTTTGATAATAGTTTAACAAATTTAATTGTAATTGTATTATATAATAATAATTTATAAGGATTTATATTATACAACTATACAAATTAAATTTAACTCATGTGTTACCAATTTTTATCATTATAATTAAATTAAATTATATTAACATACCAAGAAATACTGCATGGTATATGTTGAATTTTCGCACTTATTTCTTGAACTATATGAAATTATAAACTAAACGAAATACGCAATTTATAAATTTATTGTCCGCAATATTGTATGATTTATTGTAAAATCATATTTGTCCAGATAAATATTTTATATTTTTGCATAATCTAATCCTAATAATAATTCAGTCTTAAAAAAAGTATTTAAATATTTAAATTACATTCTTCTTACAGAATGTAACAAATTTATTAATCAATAATTATTAAACAAATAAACATTAATTTTTTAAAGTACATAAATCCTTCAAAATATCTTAATTTAACTTTTATTACTTTGGATCAAATGATTGTATGTGTAATACTCTATTTACCTGATTAGTTGTTATTGTTGTAGAAACTCTTTGTTTTTGTTGCTGTATGTTGCCTTGTTGATTTGATGGCTTTGGCAATATTTGCGGTGGTTGTTTTGTGGATTTCGTAGAAGCAATTTGAATTTGTTGATTACCGAACAGGTGAGTACGAGTTACTAATTGTGTTGGTGCAGAAGTGAATCCTTGAGGATTCCCATGAATAATTTGCAGTACCTGCATTCCTTGTTGTAATAATGGTGTTGTAGACCGTACCTATTTATATTTAAATGATATATCATTGAAATATTATGTGAGTAATTTATATTTTTTATTTCATTACAATTTTTTAACATTTGTATAAATGTCTAAAATTAAATTATATTATTTCAAACTACTAATAATAATTAATTTAAAATTAACCATAATTATTTTGTGTTCACAAATATTATTTATATATAGCATAATTAATATTCCTTAATTTTTAATTTTTATATTTATATGGTTTAATATTGGATTTAAATGAAAACCAATATATATGTATAATTATTGTCATTATATAAATACTTAATTAATAAGACGATAGAAACATTAGTTTCAATTAAAAGATAATGAGTACGTTTTAAATTCTATTTAAATTACTGACAGCAAAGTGTTATAAAAAGATGAAAATATATAATTGAGAATGTTAAATGAAGATAGCTTTATTACTGACAGTAATTCCAGTATAATTAAAAACACAACCAGTGTAAAGTTATGAAATCACTTCTAATTATATAATATTAATATAAATACAATTTTGTTTAGTGTTTAAACTAATTTAATTTGAAATATTGACTCAATGTAATAAGCATTTTTATAATGCCATCATATACTTTTTTTATTAATTAATTAATATTGAAAATTGTTATAATGATTTATAATGCTATAGTATAATAAATTGCGAACATATGAGTCTTAATAAAAAATCAAATCGAAGAATAATTTTTTTAGAAACCACTATAGATGAAGTTATGTATAATTCCACTGACAAATTTTGTTAAAATTTTAAATAATGTAAACATTAAATTATTTATGTTAATAATTTAATTATGATTTATTACATGAAAATACATTTTCGTAGTTATATGTTTAATCCATTATATTTTTCAGAAGCAGCAGATGTTCTTTTCGTATATATTTTAAAATTATGATTTATTAATTTCTTTCAAAAATATACTACTGTTAAAAATTAAAAAAACAAGATGGTTTGCAAGCCTGCGTACATTGTATAGCTGTTAGTAGTCAGTAGAGCACTAGCATATAAGGGATTGATATCTTCGGTGTTGTTTTATGAAAGGACCTATTATTGTTTTATCATAGAAGACTCGTAGTTGTATTGTAATTTGTTAATATAACTTATAGGAAAGGAGAAATATAACTGTTTCAGGAAATATATAGGGGATTATTTTGGAGTCGAACGATTTTCATTCGCATATGCAATTGACAATGCTGCAAATCTATTCTGTCGCATTCAAAACATTTCGTTCACTGAATTAAGTGCACATACATTTAATTCAATTTATTTAATTCATCATGTTCATACATGATTAAGTGTCTATGCACTGAATTCAGCAAATGAAATGTTTTAAATTTAACAGAATAGAGTTTACCTCTTTGTAGCATTACCAAATATCCTCTCTGAATAAAACTTTACTTATAACTGTTAATAATGTGACTATTCTTTGGAAGTCCCTCTGATAACACATATATAATTAGTTATATATATTTAAAACCTTTTCTACTAATATAAATTTTTTTTTCGTTTGATAGAAGAAACTGATACATCAATTAACATGTCTTTATGTTTATTTATGCCAATTAATTATGTTTGTGTTAATTTCTTATGGTTGTTTAATTTTGTTTGCTTTTAATGTATGTAAAGATATAAAATTATATATTTGTTAGTTGCATATAAGGCAATCTATCTCTAAAGAAAATATGTTTATTAAAAATGTTTAAAAAAATGTATTAGAAAGAAAAATAAAAGAAAAAATGAAAATAAAAATAAAAATAAAATAAAAAATACATTTTTTTTTGTAAATTATTAATGTAAATCAATAAATTAAATTTTTGAATCTTAATAGTATTTATAGATTCTACTTGTGTTTTAATTGTTATAGATATTAAAAATTTAATTAAATATCTACTTACAACAGGTGGGCCAGGACTTCCACCAGATGCTGGACTACGATTATTGAGAGCACCACTGCTTGCTGTCCCAGAAGGGTGCGGGCTCTTAGCCGGCGGATAAGGACTGGGTGCAGGACTCTGAATTTGTCCAACGCTAATTGGACTTTGCATAGGGCTCTGCATTTGCATATTGAATGTCGTGTTGGGTGTCGAAGTCGCAACTGGACTAGGACTATTTCGTGATGACTGCATTGAATTTGATGCCGGACTTCTTAGTAACAGTCTGTTAGGACTGGGACTAGGTGTAGGAGGAGCTATGTTAGAGGCAGGGCTCTTAAGCGGCATTGAAAATGGACTACCTGGCGAGTTAGTATTCCTGCCTTGTATATTCTGCATTGTTTTTATGTTAGGAATTATTGTATTGGCAGTTTGATTATTGGCCGATGGTGCTGGATTTGAAAACTGACGTTGAGTAAAACCACTGTGTTGTGACTGATTGCCATCACCAGAAGATATTTGTGAACTTACGATGCTTGACAAATTTGAACTCATGATACTAAACTGAGGAACATCAAGCGGCTGGTTGTTACTAGTGTTCGTTGTCGTGGACGGTATAGATCCACCACAAGAACTCGTAAACGTTGCAGAACTGGTATTTGTGCTTGAAAATTGTGTAGGTGCTGATGAAGAACTAACGATATGAGGAGCAATGTTTTGAATGTTCTGTATAGGATTAAAATTCGTACTAGCAAGCACATTTAAAGGCCTATTTAAAGTTGCATTATTAGAAATGTTTGTTGCCGCAGAATTAGAACCTATGCTTTGATTAATACTTGGATTGAGACTTGTGAGATTCGGATTAACGCTTGTGAGTTCAGAAATGCCAGAAAGACCTGAACTAATGCTTGTTGAACTCAGTGTACTTAATCGACTGATACCCGAGTTCATGACATTGAGTTCTTGGCCTAAATTCGATATGCTACTGTTAATACTTTCTGACGGCACACTTGCATTTAGGTTCGAGTTTAAGGCATTTAACGTGTTTAAACTGGGATTAATTGCAGCTAGACCCGAATTGATGCTAGGGATACTTAGATTGAGCAAGGGGTTCGATGTGGTGATTACGTTCGAAGTGAGCGATGTAAGGCTGGTATTGAATAATGACAGTGGCAATCCCATATTCAGGCCCACCCCAAAGGTTGGGGTGGCCGGAGGTAGGCCCATACCAGTCCCTGATGGATTTATTTGACCGTGATTTAACTGATTCAGTTGATTCAAGTACACTATGTGATTTCCTGACGGAGATCCATTTCCCTCCTGGTTCTGCTGCATAAACAATATTTGTTATTCAATTTGAATAATAATATTTTATACATATAATAGTATAAAATGCATAGTACAGATATAATTAGTTATATAATTAATAACAATAAACCTTCTATTCACATAACTAATTATAACTTCAAATTGAAATTGTACATATTAATATATTTATTATAATTAATTATGTATAAATATATTATTAAGCATTTAAATTAAATTAACAAATTAATATAATTTAATAATGGTTAAAAACTAATTAAAATAATATACATTGTTAAATTAATACATAAAAATTAATATTTTCTTATAAAATATTACTCAATTTATTAATGATCTTTTAATTAATAATATTCAGATATTTCATTTTAATTATATGACAGTTTGAAATTTGTTACATTGGTAAATTCATAAATTAATATAATATATAATATTACTGAACGCAGTACTTTTGAAATTGAGATACAACAATTAAAAAAAGGCATTGTAATAAATATAACAATGTGTTGCATAAAATTTATGTAGAAGTAGCATTTCGTATATATCTTTTAATTTTGAAATATTGCAAGTATAATCTCAATATTTTTAATGTATATATATTGTTTTTAAATAAAATTAATAATATTTATTTTTATAGAACTTTTCAATTTTTATTGTTCTAATAAAAAAATAAATTTCTATAATTTATAGATATTTTGTAATTAATTATATATATTTTCTATATAAAATATAATCTTTTAATTGTCCTTAGTGTTATCTTACATATACCATTTTCACAATCATATAAATTGTATAAACGTTCATTTATAAAATATACTTACATTATTAGATGGCTGTTGTAAAGCAAAAGTTACTGCTTGAGCAGTGGTACTATGTGTCTGCAATTGTTGTAATTGTTGTAGCTGAAATAATTCGTATTGCATATTATTTCCGTTTATGTAAATGTATAGATATTATGATATAATTTGAATAATGATACAATAAATAAATATTTTAAGATAGTATAATATTAATATATCATGATTAATGCAGAACACTGTTTAATTTAATTTTATATAACTACACTATCTTAATTCTTTTCCATATTATATAAATAATTTTCGAAATAAATCATCTAACCAAACAAAATTTTACATTTAAGTTTGGTAGTATTATATTTGAAAATTAATATCAAGTATGTCAATGCTGATTTAGAATGATAAAGTAACAGTCTATGAGAAACCTGTTTTATTTTGATACTTTTTGTTTACCTTTATATAATTGTATCGGTTGTTAAATACTGTGTATTTTTGTTGCAGAAATCTTAATATCTTAGTGGTTTATAATGATTATTTATAAATTAAAAATAAATTGATCCATTTGTTATATAAGTAAATGAAATTCATTTATATTATTGTTGTTAAACAGTATAGTTAAATAAATATTACACATAACTATTTTTAAATTTAATATTCATAATATTAAAAATTAATAAGAAACAATGAATATTTGATATTATTGAATAATAACATTTTTAAATTAAAATATATTAAACAGACAAACTGAAACATTGTTTTGATGAAATCCAATTATTTAGCTTGTCAAAATTCAAAATGCATTTCGAACATTATTTAAACATATTTTAGGTAAATTATATTAACAAAAAAATATAATTACATAATCATAAACATGTAAATAATATATAAACATTTATTTTATGTTAAGCAGACAAATTTATTTTTTCTTATTTATTGTAAAATGATAGAAAAAATATTATAGTATGCTTTGTTATTAAATATATCTACACAAATTTTTATATAATGTTGAGACTACACTAAGAGAAATAATGTATTAAATATTACAACGTATACAATGAATCCTCTGATGGCAGTGTTATACAGTGATAATTGCATAAAACGATGTAATATGTGTTGAAAATGTTTCAATAAATGCAACTCACGTTGTACCTTCTAAAACTTAAATTGTACTTATTGAAACTTTTTTTGCAATTATCACAGTATAACACTGCCGTCATAGGATTCATCGTATACGTTGTAATATTTCATACAATATTTCTTTCAGTGTAGCAAAAACTGATGATGGCGTTGTTACTAAAATGTCACGGCATTAAATAATACACATCGATGTTTATTTAAATCATAAATTTCTTATTTTTTGACAAATAAAATAATGCCATTTATTTTAAATGCAATTTTTAAATTTACTAAATTTCTAAACCAGGATAAATTCCAAAAAGTTCCAATAAAATAAATGAAAAAGTGTGCTTTTAATGTGCATTTATTAATATACAAAGTTTGTATTTTAATCTAACAAATTAAAATAATCTCGATAATGACAAAAAATATATATTTCCATTAGATACACCAGCTGATACTAAAATCATATTTTCCACCTAGGTGGAGGGATAAAGGCCTATTTTGATATATGAAATGGAATGGCTATTGATGTCTATGACACTTGGATTGACAAATTCAGACTCTTCTACTGAGACTTTTAATTATTTCAACTAAAAATATAAAGAATTATACTTTTGTATATTGATCATTAGTATATTTAAGTATTATTCTATTTTCCGACTTAAGAGATGGAATGTACTACCAATTATAAAAATACTTCACTCACTCCAACTTACAGTTTAGTGACTTAATCTAATTTATTTTGTTAATCGAGAATTCTATTATTAAATTTATTATTATTTTTACACGTGTTTTGTTTATTTTAAACCTCTGCTCAACAATAAATTACGGCCATCTCATTTAAATATTTTAGTTATTTTAACTCAAACTGAATTTTTCAGTAGTTTTAAACAATTTATTTTTTCTGAATACGGGAACTGTATTCTCTAACTGATTGGTAGCGATTTAATTGAAATCTAAATATTGCTTCATTCATTACACTAAAGAATTTAATGAATAAACATTTACTAATCACATTTAAGTTAATCATATAATATATAATACCGAAGTGTAGAAAATGATAGGTCAGCTCAATATCCCAGTACCCAAGATTCGATTAATCTGATTTATTTTGACCAAATACAATTTAAATTCCAACTTTTTAAATCCATTTTGTGTCCATTTTTATAATTAATGATTATTTGAATTGAGAAAGTCATGTACGAAATTGTAATTGTACTATGGCAGTTGTATAATAATTGTAGAAAAAGTCACTTTAATTGCAAATATAATCTTTTGGTTGCCTTTTAAATACTTGACTTTAAACATTAAATGGAAAAAACAATAAACTGTATCAGTCATAAAATGGTGTTCATAAAATCAAGTAAATTAAGAAATCAGGATATTAT
>JABFQC010004911.1:0-12168 GCA_022817085.1 Psilanteris sp. ZL-2020
GTCATACGTATAGTAATTTTTGATGAATTTTTTTTCTCGGTGCATGTACTAAAATAAACATGACTTAAAAATTATATTTGTCAGATTAAACAAAATTAAATTATTTTTAATCAACTTTTACACTCTTAAAAATAATCTATTTGATGTAAAATTTTGGAACAAATTAAAAAATGAAAGAAAACATGAATACACAATAAACAAAGTCGCGATGAATAAATCTATTTACATTGTTTATATGCCGATTATATTTTGTGTGTTTTTAAAATTCAAAAATCTTGAGATAAAAGAGGATAGTTTTAAGAGTGTACAACTTAAATAAAATATGATATGATTGTTATAGTTTATAATTATATATTATTCCATACATTAATATATATACATATACATTTGTAAACATAATATATATTTACTTATATATATTTTTAAACTAAAAATATATATTTAGAATTAAAATTCAATATCATACCACAATTTTTGGGCATAAAATTTCTTAATTTTTATATATTTCTTAAACTTAGACTAATACATTTTAGGGAAAAAAAATTACATGAATCATATTAAAGTACACTTTCGAATTACAAACTTTGTTTTGGAATTTGTATAAGTCATTAATATTATTCATATTAATAGTCTTGTTGTCATAAAATCGTTTACTAAAATTTAAATCGAACATTTTTTAAATTAAATGATCGTGTAATTTACATTTGCCAATTAATATAAAAAATAAGTGAAAAATATAAAGACTAATGCATAATAATTTAAATATTTCTGCATCATAGGGAACATGTACATATGACATATTTACTTTAATAACTATAATTATTTTTATTAATTTGTTTTATTAAAGTATCCTTACATTTTTAATCATGTATTCGTGACATAAATTTATAACAAGCTATAAATTTGATGTTAATTAAGAAACACACCTTTAATAAATTAAGTATATATATATATATATATATACACTTTATAAGTATATTAAGAAAAATATAAAAATAAAATAAAACTCTTTGAAAAATATTTACTGAATTCCTAGTGAAATTAGCTACAAGACTTTTTCGTGTGATTTATTTTGTTTGCGGTAAATGACACTCAAAAGTTTTATTACAAATTGGAATTATAAAAATCAATTTAAATACCATTCTTTTGATTTTATATGAGAAACTGATATAAATTAGTAGAACTAATTAAAAATATCAATTTAAGTAAGTGCAAATATTAATATCTTAAAAAATTACATCATAACCAATATTCCTAATAAATTATAAATACTTTTTTGCACACATAAAAAATCAACACATTTTTCCGTTGAATATTGTATTCGTTTTAATAAATATATTCTTTCGTATATATAGTTCCAGTTTCAATTTTGTAAATCTAAAAGTAACGAACAGATTTTGTACATATTTATTTGTAAATATAAATAAATATAAATATCGTAACAAATATAATCAAATATTCACATGTGCTTTGATCATATTTGAACAACAACAAAAATAAATTTTCATTATATAAATTTATTACATATGACTGTTTTGAATAGAGTCTGTATTGAGGATACTTATTGAAATTGGTTTAAATACAGAAACAATAGAAGTACATTTTTTTCGTTTTTTTAACTTTATTTATTTCATAATAATTAAATAATTTAATGCGTTTTTGTTTTATGCATTAATTTATGACATTAACTATGCCACACGGAGAAAATTTCTATTAAAAATTACTGTGTCCAAACAATAATTCTGCACGATGTTTGTCAACACAGAAAAATTATGCCTAATACTCTTAAACTTTTACTTAAATTTCGTTATACATGTTACTATGTTCTAATTTTTCTTTGTTTTCTCCGTGCAAGACTACGTTTTTAAACCTAATCATTTACAAAGAATTATTAAATATATGAATAATTAATACGAATGAACACTTGTAAAGTATTAATATAAATACTTAATAAATGCTTCATTCAGCTAATACAATTCCGAATCATAATCCATCGGATGACTTAGTGTAATCGTTCATATACTCAATGGTGATAATTAAAATTAGATAATCTTTAATTATTAATATTGCAGGATATTTAATTTAGAATTGTTATAAGTGACTGAGGGTCAGAAGCCGACAATGACAGTCAATTTGTATTATTTTGTTAATTCACGATTATCGACCTGACCAACCTACACTTTATAAAGAATTACAAAACACCATCTTGCAATGTAGGTGTGTCAAAAGAAATCGTTATGTTTTTGTAATTAACGTACATCCCATCATATCTTCCCATATATGTCGATTTTAATATATTCATTTATGAATTTATTTATATAGATAATTGAATACTGAATTATAATATATTCAATAATTATATAAACAACCGACGTAAACAAAGATAACTATATTTTTTATATACAATAAAAAAACGACGTAAGATAAAAATGAGTCAACGAAGTACAAATACAGATATTTATTAACAGCATTACTCAGTAAGAAATATCAATATATTCGACAAAAATAAGTTGACGGCATCATATACTCTTGGATTACCTTCGAAAGAAAAAAATTTATCATTGCATAAATACGAATTTAAAAGATTAACTGCTACAAGCTTATGTGTCACTTCAGTATATGTGTGTGCTTGTATGCATTTGACAGTTCAGTTTTTGAGTACTCGTCACGTAGAACGCAACTATTTTACTTCTAATTCTGTAAGAATATCTCTACAAGATACAAGCTATTGTTCTTACGGCGAAATAAAATTCGCAAATTGCACAACCTTGATTTCGTCAGAGTACACGGCAGATAGAGACAATCTCGCATATTAAAAACGTATGTATTACCTCAAACAAAATTTATCATTATAAAGTTAATCTGAAATCCGATTCAAACAGGCACGAGCGGTATATTATTTAATAAAATATTTTTAGTTACGATCTAAGACTGTTTTTGATATTCTTTCATTAGTTTAAAATAAAAATATAAAATAATACCAACAAATAGCCTCGCTAATGAACAATCGCTTTCATTTATTTATATATTTTTTATTTACAAATAAATATTAATTTAATGCACAATAATATTAGAAACTTGGAACAAAACGTCCCGGTTGATTAAGAAATAACTCGAATAACTGCAAACAATCACACGATTTGCTTTCACGACACGGTCGCGATCAATCCATTTTTGGCATCTCATGGTCGTATTGCCAGTTTGGACGATACAAGACATTTTTACTGTTCTCATTCTTGACAGTCGTAAACGCACTAAAACACTCGTCCATGTGCAAAAGTTAATCTTATTTCGTAAGCATAGCCAAAGCTGATAATTATTCCGAAAATTGTTTATTATATTTTGGTTATCTTGATTCAATTCATTCAAATCAATTATAAATAATTAATAACCAATATCACTTGGCTCGGTCGTCGATTTATCGCAATCCAGTTTGTTCGATGCAATTAATAATCATTGTCGGGATTGTTCGCGGTGTAATTTTAGCGGACCAAAAAGTTAATCCGTTCGCATTGTAACCGGTCAAAAATGTTGTATTTACAAACATGATAAGTAGGTCGTGGTGAATGAGCACTGGACACTATAACTTTCGGTGACTCACCGGATATAAATATCACGATGATCGACGCGTATTGTGGCATAATATCTTTGTGTAATAGTCGAGTTCAATTCTGCAGCGCCTTTTTCCTTATCGCGTCATCGGGCTCGCATTTATTTACGCGATCCGATGGTTTAATTTTATCGAGCAAAAATGCGCGCGTGGCAATTCAAACGCGCCGTTCCCAACGCCGCGGCCGCGCGCAATTTCGCCGGCATAAAATAATCTTATTTATTGCAGTACATCCTCTCAATTATAGCGTTGACTTTGTTCAGAATTGAGAACACCAAATGAGTCATAATTTGTCCCGAAAATAAGCACACCAGTTGAGCGCGGTATTGTGGCTTGCGTTCCGGGATATTGGCTTTGAAAAATCTTGTTTAATAATGTTGTTATCATAATTACTGATTAATCGTTGTCGACGTGTTTATCGAGCGTGTCATACGCGGCAAGTTCCTCGTTTGAAGTCATCAATACAAATACCGACGCTGTGCGTAATCTTGTTTACATAATTCCATTTCGTTACTCGAAGAAACGAGATAAGTTATTTCATTGATTAATACAATCCAATTGCTTTAATGATAGTGAAAATTCTGATAAAACTTTTTTAGAAGAAACCAAAAGAAAAAGGATAAAAAAATGTCTGGATGGGTGATATCATTCGATGCACTTCAAATTCGCACGATTTTTGAAGCTCGCGTTGAAACATTTGCTTACGGCGCGTTTGTAATTTTTTATTAATATTTTGAAGTCATCGTGTGACTCAGTCTCATTTACATTAGTAAAGCCTTTGAGCAGTATTCGCGGTTTACCATAATTCAAGAATAATTCTAATTCATTCATTTTTCAATATTTTGCACGAATAAAATGAAAAAGAACTTAGACTGCATAACTTGGGTTTGTTTATAATCAATGACGAATGTCATTGCCAATGTAATTGTGTTAGAAGAGAAAATCAAAACAAAAACATTGCGTTTTTGTATTTTGACAAAACGTTAATGCTATTGTTTGATGACAAACGAGAATAGCACCATAAGAGTAACGGCGACCGAAATATTTATTTATTTCTGTTTTAGAATTAACCAACTTTGTATTATTATAATCATTATAATTACACGTTATCTCGTGTTTGTTTTCTACGGAGCTTTAAATGACAGCTGGCGGGTCGCAAAATAAATGTCACTCATTATTGATTAAACATATAATGAGGCAAAAATAGATTTTTCTCTTTGTACTAAATTAATTTATTTCTTTCTTTAATTTCAGATAAGGAAAAATGGTGAACGTATCAAGATTGTCCATCGTTAAATTTCTAGAACTCGTAAGTATTTTTATTGATTTTTCGTAAAAAACGAAACTTTTGCATGAATTTGTATTTGAAACGGTCGCCTGACTTGATTAAATTGTACTGTAATGATTGAAATCATCGCTGGAAAAATTAATTTAAGAATGTCATTTGGGTCATTATTTATGTTTTATGAAAGAAATAAATTATTTTTGGACCTTATGTCATATGCTAGACCGGTCTTCGCCTTTCTTTTCTAATCTTTGGCATTGACTCAAAACATAATAATTCTCTACGTTTACGTTACGTTCCATGAATCTTTGGTATCTAAATGCGTCAGGATACTGTAGTAAACGCAACATAAATGGCAAATTACAAGATTCAACCTTGACATAATCGGACTGATTATTCGATATATAATTATTATCTATCATTGGACAATGCATTTTTAGAATAAATTAATATTATTAAAAGAAAAAACAAAAAGTAAAAAATTAATAAGATACTTATATAAAAATCTTTTGTAAATTCCGCTGCTTCTTAAAAAGTAAAATATCGCATTTTTATCGTGAATTCTGATAAGAGTTTGTACGAAGTGACTGGTTTGAAAACAATTGTGACATTTCTCAGCCATTAGATTTTTAAAATATACTTATAAAATAGAAGTGTTATTTTCTTATTTATACTTATTTAATTGTATATATTGCAAATTTAATATTATTAAATATTTATACAGTAATCCATAATTATAACAAATTCTAAAATTGTTAACAATTAAAAATAAGGTAATTTTGAATTTGAATAATGAATTTTAAATTTAAATAAAGTTAAATACAACCTATTTAAGAAATTGATTTCATTGTAATATATTGAAATTATAAACATTTAAAAAATAAAAACTGATTAGTAAAATAATGAATTTATTTATTATGCTTTATATTGGAAATTTTATTTTTATTGTACAAATTCTTTAGAAACAAGTATTTAATTTTAAAATAATAATTTATTATTTTTAGATTATATCAAATTCAATTGTTTTACAATTAAATGAATTTTGATACTTCACTTAATGTTTAAAAAGTAGTACTGTGTCAGATATCAATATTTGTCTATTATATATCTATTATCTTTAATAATAATTTTATATATTTTTATTTTGAATTTTCAGTTAGAGATAGATATAGTGAAAAAAATTTTAGCAAACAGAAATTTAGTCGTATTTCTTTCCTTAGTAATTCAGTACATATATTAAAAAGTTTGTTTTTATTAACCGTAAAACCAATAATGCTTGGCGTTTTGCGGTGGCGCCAGCAAATTCATCAAACGTCTATTTAAGTTTTATATTCTTTTAGACTGATTCAGTTAAATAGTTATTTTCTCTTGGATTTGATTGATCTAGATAAATTATATAATACTTTATTTTTTATATAAAATCTATTTTGTTGAATAAAACTAATTGCAAGAGTGAAAAGTAATATTGTGATTAGACATAATTATGTAGACTAAAATGTAAGTCACTTTTGACTTAATTTTTAATTTACTTAATATATACTAATTATGCGATATTTGCTGTACTTTTATTATTTTCGTTATATACTATAATAAAATAGTCAAACAAATATAAACAACTTTGAGTAAAACCTATTTTTAGAAATTCCCTTCATAGAATTTTTGAATTTCTTATTTTCAATATTTATTGCATCTTTTATAAGGGGACTTTTTAAAAACTTGAAAAATTTCATGAATTTTAAGAACTTAATTTTAAGAAATTTTAAGAATTTAAGAAGAAAAATAATTAAATTGAATTTCCTACAGTTAGTAATAAAATCTTAGAAATTCAATAATCTGATAAAAAATATTAAAAGGAAATAAATTTTGTTTAATTATATAAACTGAATTGAAATTATGCTAATCACAACTTTTAAAGTTTGTAACTGACTAAACTATAATATTCTTTTAATAGTATAGTGAAAATCTTCATTAGCATAAATGAGTAAAATTTCATTATCGATCGACTGTTTCTTTAACTCTAGCCAAACTCTAATAACTGTCACTCATTTACGAACACACCCTTGTTGAATCGAAAACGTGTTATTTGTCAAAGGCAAAATAAAGTAACAATATTGTTTTACTTTTAAAAGTGAAATCAACGTCGTATATTCGTGCGTTGTTGACCTCATTTTTTATTCTTGCTTTTTTCATTATGTCTTTCGCAAAAGAGACTTAATTTTAGCTGCAATTTCTGTCTAAATTTCAAACCACTCAATTCCACTTAACAAAACTAATTCCATCGAACAAATTAATTACTACAATATTTTTCATGCAAAAAATAGATAAAGCCTATATTCTTATTTTAAATGTATGCTACAAATATAAATGCGATTAAATTCTAAGTATATCATAATTCTATATTGAAATTTCAGTTTGTTTTTAATATCGTTTATTATATAATATAATATAAAGTACACGTAGAAAAGTAGCAAAAAATTTAACGAACAGTAAAAGAATATAGAACAGTCTTGAGAATGATAAAAATTGCTATAAAACTTGTCAATATAAGTATGTAATTTATTCAATTTACTTAACATTTTTTATCATCAATTACTTTTATACAAGTATAGTAATTTCTTTACTATACAACTATATCGTAATTTGATCAATATATTTTTTTCTCGCCGTACATTCTTTTATGAAAACTACCTATAATTATATGAATAATAATAATAATTCGTATCGAATAAGTAATAATATTTATAATCTATATAAAGATATATTGCAATTTACTAACGAAAATTTTTCTTTTAAATATCGTCAGATGTATAATTATTTTGCGAAATTTGTTTTGCAAAGTACAAGATCCGATTACTTTGTAAGTATAATGTTAAATGAGCTTCATCTGTCAATGTATCCTCTGCTGGGATACTCTACAGTAAATGAAATTGATCCTACTTTTTTTTAAATTTTAATAAGCTGATATCGATGACACTTTCAGAATTTCGAAAACATATTTACTCCGTTCTTTAGTGCAAAGCGCAATAAAACATAATGTAGGGAGTGACGACCTCAAATGAATTATCTTAAAATACACCTGACAGTAGAATGTGTTTATCTTCATTATACAGGGAAAAATCAAACAGATGTGCATTATAATCAATAATTAATGTTCTATTCATTAGAAAACCTTTTAAACGGTGTATACGAAATGATAACTTTATGTAACATGTGTATATATATAATTACAATAATAATTTATTAGAAATAAATAACAGAAATAAATAATTAACATCAATTTATTGTAATATCTATAACTTTACATTGGAACCTTTTTTACACAAATGAATTACACATATGATGATATTGATGACAATGAAGTTAATAAATAATTTTGTCAAAAATAAATAATATACAAAATTACACTTCTGTATACATATATTAATTATGTATATAATTACAGTTTATTTTTTCTTTTGCAGCTAATCGTATGTATCCTCATAGGATTGCATTACAACTCCAATGCGTTTAAAGATGCCCTCACAGAACTGCTGACGTCCGGGACAATCGGGGGTTATTTAATAATTCTCATAGGACTGTTTGCTGGGGCTATGATGAACACTCCCGTTAATCGCAGAGTGGTATGTTTTTTATAATGTATTAACGTTAAGTTGAAGTACTAATTGTTAATTACCAGTGCAAATTCTTTTCAACTTTAAATTATATTACAAAACATAATAAATATTTCATTTTAATCCACTGTATTACAACAGGAGAATTTAATTTCAAAACAGAATTAATTATATCTGACAAAATATTAAACATAAAAAATGATGAATTTGAATTTTTATTTATTTCATCATTCTCTCAGTATTTAAGAATGGATTAAAATATCAAATGAAAATTATCTATTAATATAAGCAAAAAGTGTGTCTGAGATATAGCAATACAGAACTGATTTTTTACTTTAAACAATTGTACAATGAGACAAATGGATAATTAAAAATAAAAGGCCGAGAATAATTAATTCGATTGGTCGAATAACAATTCGTTCAGTAACAATGATTTTCAAATGAAATTTTATTTTTAAAACGAATCATTAACAAAATTTTATACGATTATTCAAATTCCGTCCTTCACCCGTTTTCGGAAACATCGTTGTATTATAACTTAAGATATAAATCTTAGTCGAGTTCTGGGAATCGCTTTAACGACCAATACATGTTATGATTAAATGTATGTTTTATTACTGCTGCATTTTCGAGATCACGAAATTAAAATACACTATACTTGATACGTTTTATATACCTTTCTTTTAATTCACCGGCATACCATACTTATTGTATAATGTCCAAAAATTTATATCGACATAACATTGAAACATTACATTTAAAATATACTTTTTGATTTTAATACCCTATTAAAAAATACTAATAAATACTAATATACCTAATAATCTTATAGATTTTAATCGACTTTTGTCCAAGTAAGTTGTATGAATACATTAGTTTGCTCATTTCCTATTGATACCAAAAAAGACTTTCTATTAGTAATTTTAAAATCCTATCTAGAAATACCATAATTTGTATATGTAACTATTAGTTTTTTAGTATTTTTTAGGTATTTAATAGGGTTAAGTATTTTTTAATAGGGTATTTATTGTCAAAAATATTTATATACATACAAATGTTTAAATTCTTAAATAATTCTGTTATTATATAAAAGTATTGGAATTTTTATTATATATTTCATGGTTATCACATATTTAAAATTTTAAACCTCCATCCAAGGAACATTAAGTGGTTTCCATGTCTATTGCAACGGTTTAGTGTATTGTTTATTAAAGTATTATTATAAAATTGTTTCTTGTAACATATATGTCATTATAACCATTTTTTGCTAATAGGAAATTCAAACTTTCAAATGAAATTCTGAACGTAGTAAGTCGACTCGTTTTTTTCATCATGTCGAAAATTAATTTACTTACAACGTTTTTAATATAAATAATATAAAATTAATTTTCTTTATATTAAATAAGTTCTAAAATTAGAAAATAGCTAACAAAAGACTAACAAAAATATATCAAAATCTAGAATGTCTATCAAATTATCTTGTTTAATATATAAAAAATATTGTAAATAAAACTGAATAATGTATGTCAAATAATTAGTTTAATTTAAACATTTTAAACTTATTAATCACAATAACTTTAACAATTTCAGGATTTATTCTTTAGCCTTGTGGGAGTAGCACTCTTCATCACCGTTGGAGCACTCAACATCGACATGTTCAAAAACGTGTCAAACAAATCTTACCATGATATTGGCATGGCCAAAGGTTCGATCTCCATCATTGAGGGCGCCGTATTCTTATTCGACGCTTTTCTCACGTTCAGAGGCGAGTCCTAGATAATCAACTCGTCAACACTTAAGGGACTGCACAAACTCCGGCGTTACCGAATGCATACGCAAATCTATTCAACGACATTCCTGAAAGATCAAACAAATGCTACCGAATACAAATCACGTTAAGACCAGCTTTTTATAATACAAAACTTATCGTTTATTTCAACGAAAGCATCACAGCGAAGTACAAATTGCAATAAAGTACAATTATTTAGACATAATTTCTATACATACCGAAAAGAGTATTTTGTCTAGTCGCAGAATGGAAAATTAGATTACATATTATAATAAGTATCTCTATGCATATTGTATGTATTGAAATCGGTTGAGTCCGTTCATTAAATCTGATTCGTTTCAAAGATATGAATATGTATACTTTTTTAGTTTTCGAAAATTAAATTACCACAGCAGCAGTCCCTTTGAAGAATTAATTTGTGTGTCGATATAAGCATTATTCATTGAAAACTGTGTACACGAAAATGACAGAGTATATAGTTTGGTATGATCTGAATACTCTGATTGTATACAATCGTTAGTTGAAGCCACTGTTGATAATTTTTAATTTTTTTTTGTCATTTATTTATTAAGAATCATATATTTTTTGTCTAACAATTACGCTTATTAATGATCATAATAATGTTAAGTAAATGTTAAATATCTGTAGTGACGAATCTTCGAATTCTTCTCAACTTAAAATAGAAATGTAGAATTATGTGAATTAAAGCTGTTGAAGAATTAATCTGAAATAGAATTTTTTTTTTAGCATTAATATGTGCATTTCTGTAATCAACTAGGAAATGATATATTATTTTTGTAATTATTTTATACGTTACAAAATTTACGACCGCTCACTCTGTGCGTTACGCCCGACTGTTATTGCACCGCTGAATTTTAAATATAGATTTGTTTAATAAAGATATGAAGTCACACGTGAAAATGTATTATGTAGATTCACTGAGCTATTTAATATAATTATAAAATAACGTTTCTTTTTATTATAATTGTATGTAACGATTTTGCGTAAAAATTGTTAATCTTCGCAGTTTGTAACAAATGTTTACATAAATTCTTGTATATTATTTGTATTTTTTTGTTAATAGATTTGAAAATAAAGTTTATTTATTCATCATGTTGTTTGCTAATAAATTAATACTCCGAAGTATATAATTTATCTTATATAATTTATATAATTTTATATAATTTATTTACCTCGTCATATAAAGTCTCTCAAATATTTATTTAAAATAACATTTTGTAAATCATTATATAGAACGTTAATATACAAAGTGTATATAATTTGCAACAAATGATAAAAATAATTAAAGAAATATTTCTATATTTTATGTATAAATATTATTAGAAAATTAAAATTTGTTATATAAAAATAAGCCCCCATATGATAAAAATATGATATGTTGGATTTACAAGTTATAAGTATGTTATTTTGAATTATTATAATAAAAAACACTAATCCTGTTAGTCTGTTATACTAGACTTGTATAACTCCCTTGATGATTCGAAATACAACAAATTGTAAACAATATTAAGTATTAAGAACAATACTGAATTAAAAAAATTATATAGAACATTCAGGAAATTTTTTACTTTTAACCTAAAGAAATATAACTTCAATTATACTAATAATAATCTTTTAAAGCGCTGCTGTGAATTAGTGAAAAACTATGAATATATATAAATATAATAGACATTTTTTTAATAAACTTGAATGATTTAACCAAATTTATTAAAATAAATCAGATGCTTAGTCCCTATAAGGGAATAATATTTCTCGAATATTCTACGAATATTAATTTTATAAAGTTATAATATTAAAATAATATACATTGAATATTTGTTAATATTATTTGAATATTATACGAATATACTAC
>JABFQC010004912.1:0-12168 GCA_022817085.1 Psilanteris sp. ZL-2020
ATATTAGCATTTCCTTCAGTTGCTCCATAAAATTCAGCGACTTGGGGGATCCCAAAGCGGTCGACGAATTCTCGCCAGATCTGCGGTCTTAGACCATTACCGAAAATTAATCGAATGTTATGTTGCTTGTCTTCTGGTTTCGGTGGTGTTGCCAAAATGTACCGACACATTTCTCCGATATATTGACCCACCTGAAAACATACATATACATCTTGATTGAGATTGAATAGAAAATAAAAGTTAATAATTATAATACATGAATATTATTTAATTTGTGTAATAAATTAATTTAAAGAAATATATGTATATATATATATATTCCATAAAAACAATTTTTTTTTATTTAGGCAATTAAACGAAGATGAACTTCATAGATGAACCAATAATAGCTTTATATATAACTTTGACAAATTGTCAATGTAAGAATAGCAATATTTTGTAATGTTAATTAATTTATGAAATAAATAATAAATCTTATATTGAAGTCTGACAAGTAATATGCTTTCTGCTTTGAAATATTGAAATACTTTGATACAGCAGAAGTTGAAATTAATTAAATTTAAAAATAAGAATACAAATTTATCAAAAAGACGACAAAAAATAAAATTAAATTTTCTCATTTACATTTGTCAACCAAACTGTCTTCTGTTAACGTTGATATTACATTTCATTATTATCGGTCCAAGAGAAAACATGATATGAATATAAAAGAGCAAATCGAATTACAGGACATCTATTATTTTCTTAAGCTTATGGTTACGTGCATGCATTTGTATATACAATATATGCACATTGTAAAATTGCATAAGACATTTCAATTACGTAATGATCATATTATTCAATCATATACCAACCGTGCATTTGTACTTAATGCAGTCATTAAAATATGCACTGGCTGAGAATTTTTTTCTGATTACAGTTGTTGCTCCATGGAGCAATGCCTGTCCTATAGTCATCACACCTCCTGCTGTGTGATATAAAGGCAATGGCGTATAAAATCTATCGGAACATCGGAACGTTGCAATGTAATGTATACCACTGGCTATGAACATGAACCTGCAAATAACATTTTTATGTATAAATATAAATATATATATTTACATGTATTTTTACGTCGATAAATATATATATAAATGTATTGATTTTTAGTAACAACGCACGAGAGAACATTTGCACAGTTTAATAAATGATTGATTTATTCTTGGTTTATAGAAACTTGGATTGAAATTATATTCTGTAGTTGCTTTGATGATTCAAAAAATGATGACTTAAAGCATTTTGTCAAGCAAATGATTAGTAATATAAGTGATAGTGGAAATAATGTTAAGAGAGGAAAAAATAAATATAAGTTTTCTTTTTATATAAGGTTTCAATTCAATTAAATTATTTGTTGTTTTTCTTTTTATTCGATATTTTTTTTTCTCATAAATATGCGTTTTAACGGGTTTTAAATCAACTGTTTTATTATATTTAATAAATCAATAAAAAGTTCAAACTAATTGCAATTTAAATAATTTTAAATTTTAAAATCGAACTCCACTATATAAAGGTACTTTTTACCAGTTAAAAATTATTACTTTTCGAAACAATGAATATTCAAATTGTTCGTCATTCAATAATCATATATAATGCATTTTTTGTTGAATATTAAAATTAAAATAACAAATTCACTGAATTTTACTGAATAATTGTTGATATGAATAAATTAAATTTTATTGATCTTAAATATAGTTTAATTATTATTTTATATGTTAAAAATGTAGTGTCATATAATTTCAATAGATTATTGTTTATATAGTGATTAACCATATTATATAGCAATTTACTCATACCTCATATTGTAATGAAATGTTCAATCTGATCAAACTTTTTCTACACTTGTATTGTAAATTTTTTTTATATCAGTAGTTTGCGTAGCATTTTTTTGTTATGATTATTGTATTATGTATAATTTACAAAGGATGGTAAAATTCTCATTAAAGATTATGTATAATAATATGTACAGATATCTGTATATAACTTGAGTCACAAATTACCTAGAGTTTGTAATGACTGCTGCTTTGGGTAATCCAGTGGTGCCACTGGTGTAAATATACAATAATTTATCATGATAATTTCCTTTTTCTTGAACATTTGGCGGCGTTGTTGGTACATCCTTCAAAATAGCAGACAAATCTTTTTCTTTTAAACTGCTTATCGGTGAACCAGCTTGATCACCAAATTTATACAGAGCCGTCGTTGCGTCAAGAGAAGATGCAATATCTTTTACAGCTGCAAATTACAATGTCAATTACAAAACCATATTTGATTTAAAATAAGAATATTTTCAATTAACATGCATTGGCGAATAACAAGTATGATATGTTTGCTGTTGATCGTTGTTTTCTGATTTATAATTATTACTTTATACTCAACTTTTATTTTTATTATAATAATTATATTTGTGTAATTTACGTGATTATTGTATTAAAAAATTGTAAAAAAAATAAAAAATAAGCTTTCTTTGTAAAACCAAACAAAATATTATTTATTCTTTATAAATTATATATTTTAAATTATTATATTTTTAAATTTTTCTTTTTTCTTCTTTTTCTTAAAGTGACGCCTATCCCACGGTAATTCAAGAAGGAAACTGAAATACGTGAGCTAAGAAGATCATGAAAAATAAAATATTAATTTTGTTACAAGCCAATATCGAATGTAAAACAATTATCGCAGAAAGATTACCAGCATTAAACCGCGATCTGACCACATCCTTGAAATCTCAAACGCTCTTTTTAAGGACAAGATATAATCTTAAGATTTTTATGACTTCGATTGTTATGAGAGAATAGAGTCTGTTATAATACAATGTAAATAAATATATATATAATGCACGTTTACATATTTATGAAGATATATTTCGATTAAGTATTCTGTTTCAATATTATTGAAATATTTTCATTTAATGTTCAATTCAAAATAAAATGATACTAATTTTGTTCAAAAATTATTTGGCAATGATGAGTTAAAATCTTGCTGTACAATTGTTTTCGTCCTATTTTGTGGATATTTGTTGCTTCATTTTATTGCATACGTAATAACTCATATTACACTGAAAAAAATATTAGACTAAAATTTATTATATTTTATAACGATTGGATAGAATTGCATTCATAACGAATATTCTTATATATATATATATATATATATGATTTATTATTTATAAAATATCAATTACTATATTATATAAAAAAATGTACATTAAGGAGCAAACCATCCCACGATTACTATATTTTATCATTCAGTGTAAGTAATTAATTTGGGTATAATAATAATAATATTAATTATAATAATTAATTGACAATTAATCTGGTCGTCTGGATAAATTAATGCACAGTGTTACCTTCGGATAAGTCGTGACCATAGATAAGGGCTTGACACTTTGCCACTGTGATGCTGTGCAGCAGAGAATTTTTTCTTAAGTTGGTGTTAATCAATGGCGTGATTATACCGAGTTTACTGAGGCCAAGCCATATCGCGACGTACTCGGGACGATTCTCCAAAAATAACGCCACCGCGTCGCCTTTTCGATATCCGTGTGTTTTAAATACCGTTGCTATTTGGTTACTTAAGTCTTCGATCTGAAAATGTTTATTAGTCGTTAGAATAATTTTGTAAAAGAGTTGTTTATTTTAAAACGTTGTTTGGAAAAAAGAGCCGTCAAATTTAGTATAATTACAGGAATATATCTGTATTTGTATTAATAAACTTTTGTTTACATTAAAAGTCCTTGTGTTTACGTTGAACGTGTTTTGTTTACATTAAAAATCCTTTTGTTTACGTTATAAAACTATTGTTATTATTATGGTAATTTGTTCCCTCTGTTTATGATACGTTTTTATACTATAATTAGCGTTTATTTTTATTAACAAAGTGTTAATATTATTAATTTAACTTGTAGTACTTTGTAGTGTTATTTTGAGTACAATATTTTACTACAATTTTTATAATTTGAGTTTTAATAAGGATGATAACCAGCTATTTAAAATAAACAATAGTGTTTTAATGATATTATGATTTGTTTTCAACCAATGACCACGCGTTTATCAATTATGAATATAATAATAGTTAAACGCAGTCGAGTTTAAATGTTTGATTTACTTTCTTTCGTTTAACAAACTCCGGCTGTTCAAACGGATTACAAAATTTCTATTTAAACGCATTCTTTGTCTATTCAAATATTGTATGAACGGTATGTGAATATGTTAAGTGTATTAAAATTTCAATATGTTAAGATTCGAAATAGTTTGAAATATTTGTATTAGACACATTTGAATAATTAATCAGACGTCGCGATGAAATAAACATTTTTTGAAAGAACATTGTTATTTATTATTTTTTCTTCTTCTGCCAATTTGAATGCTTTCGTAGCTATAAATTTTAGATTATTTTATTCCGATTAAGAATCGTCGGCTTACATAATTAAATAAACCGACCTTTGAAAATGATTATTTGCAAACAAGATATTTATAAACCCAATCAACGCACCAAAAATGTTTCATTAAATTATCAATTTTGTAATTAGATTTTGTGAATATAAAATACGAATCATTGATAAAATCAACAGAAGATAAATGGGCGTTTGAGATAATCGAGATTTAAGTTTTAATTCGGGATGATTCGAAATATGAAAATTGATTTCAATCAGGTAAAGTTATTTTTTAATTAATTTTAATAAGATATACTTTTTTGTTTAATTTTCATTTTAAACTAAGTAATTTGGAGTCAATCAAAATTAATATTTATTTATAATTGTAATTTCTGGTTTTGTTGTTATGATTTTTCTTTTAGTTCTTTTCTAAAATCAAATTCTTCAAAACTTTTATCTAAGGAAAAAAAATAAATAATAAGTCATTCAGTGCAATTTGTACGTTTGTGCTACGTGAAATGTATTTCGTCTTACTTGTTGGAATGTCCATTCTTCGTCTTCATATATAAAACAGACTTTATTTGGATGGCGCGCGACGTGCTGTCTAAAGACATCTGCAACACTTGCGTTTTTCTTATCATAACTTCGAATCAGCCACAGGAGTTTGATGTACCTCGTGATGGCTCTGAAATCGAGTTATAATATAAGTTTCTAATTAGTTTGCAGTGATTTTGAGATGTATATATTTAATTAGTAATCACGTAATACGAATTCGTGTAAATATATATATATATATGGGTCAGTATCAACTTCCATACTTAACCGAAATCAATACCATGACAGGTATAACTATAACTATTGTGAATATAGGTATACAAGTTATGGTATATATACACTTGATTAATAAATTAATCATAAATTTCAATTAATACATAAATGCTAAGTTTAGTACGCTTTATAATTTGAAAAAAATTAAAACCAAGGAGAAAAGTCGCTTATTACTTGTTCGTGACACGAAGACATAATTATTGTAATTTTTATTTGGTTTATTGAATATTATTTACGGTTGATTATTTATTGTTTTTTATTTATCATTTTCTATTCATTGCTTATTAATTGATATACAGTAACTTTTTGTTTATAAAATATTATTTAGAATGTTTATTGTATATTGATTTATTTATACATTAAAATCAATTGGCCAGCGACATCTACATTTGATTTATATACGACATTCCGTTTTCCCAAAATTTCCTTCGCATTTTGTTACTTATTTCATTCGATCAAATTCCAATATCTTTCAAGCGCACACGCTTACGAGCAGTTATTTTGTCACTCCGAATTTCAATCGTTATCAGACGCTCGACATCACGCCGCACGAGTTGATAAGATTGAAAAACAGTCGATATATATATAAAAAAAAAAAAGCTGAATGTAAAGTCCACGGTTCGATTGCGAAATCGCGTAAGGCCGTTAAAATTACATCGCTTTTGTATCCGCGAGAAATAAATGCGGCGCATAAATTCATCGTCGTTTTTATTAAAAAGTATGTTAATTGTATAATATTAAAGAACGGATGCGATTGCAAAATCGATAAGAAAAAAAAAAAAAAAAAAAAAAAAAGGAAATTTTTATTTAAAAAAAAATAAAAAAACAAACTTAAGAAACGGTACAGACACATTTTCACTGACAAAACTATTGTTATTGGATCCATATTCATTATCACACTAGTATCTAGTGATAATTTTTTATCTACAATTATACCTTTTTATATTTCATAACTGTGCTAGTTTCAATAGGGAGTGTGTTACACTGTCCAATTCAACTATTCCCAATAATGTCAAATATTAAATAATTATACAGCTTCGGAAAAGTTCCCAATAATAAAATCGTTTTCACCAAGTGATGTAAATGAACACTCTAACAAGTTTTATACTCCACATAAAAAACCTGGTTCTAACATTTTATTTTCAGAAATTCTAAAAAAACGAGCAGCCTTAAAACACACACTAGTGCACATTCCAAATCATCATAGTAAAAGCCGTTGGATGATTTGAAATATACTCGTTTAAGATTGCATTATATAGACTATTTAAAAAACGAACTCTTGTTTCGGTCATATTGAACGTGTTTATGTATTAAATCTGGCAAAGCATTTTATATTTTCAAATTTTTTGTAATTCACAAAAAGGAAAAATCTTCCACACGACTGCGTCTAAATCGTAAATCTTACTCACGAAAAGCATAAGTATCTAACAGAATTTTATTTTCCATACAAAATTTGAAAATAATACACTAAGAAATAGAATAAAAAATACAAGAAAAGTAACAGGTTAAGAAATATACGAATATACTCAATTAAAAATAAAACATCTAATTAATTAGTGATAAAATGCGATGATTAATTAATAATTGATCTTGAACTACAATGTAAAAATGTTAATCATTCTTATAGAATCAAAACTTAAAATAAGAAAATAAAATATGTGTTTAAAGTAGCTATGACTGGTTATAAATTAGTTCATTAATATTTTCATGTCTTTTATCAAATGCTACTTGAATGTTAACGCGCGACCATTTTTCTCAAGCTGTTTACTTTTTATACTGAACGTTTTATTCCATGATACACATACATTGCTACTTAAGCTTAGTTTCCAATATTTTTTCATCATCTTAATAAACAGCCAAACACTTAAACAGGTGACACAGAATATATTATAGGCGGCTTAAACATAATGAAAGAGCTCATTAATTCAGCGGTTTACGGTTTTCCCTGAGCCAGTTGAGCTTTCGTTATATCATTTAGCATGCCTTCATTTATTCAAGTAATCTGCTTATTTCGTGGAGGAAACGATTAAAAAAGCTTGACATTTTATCGCAGTTGTTAATAATTTGATCGAAAAACTGAAATTATGAGTACCTTTTCAATGCGTTACTGAATCTAAGTAAGATTATCATTTTGTGCAGAATTTATTTTAAATAAAAAAAGAAATGTGACAATAAAACGAGGAATTCATTAAAGATGCAAACATTGTTGTATGCTTCATTTTAAAATACTAAGAAACTACTCGTGATGAGCATTTAAATTGCGTTATCGTGCTATTAATATCAATAAGCTGCATGCTTTATTCGTGCAACTAAAAAGCATTTACCTTTTAGCAGAATGAAGCTGAGGTTATGTACTAGGTACAATAGAGTTGACAAGTTTACAATATAACTTAATATACACAAATAAACATCAGGTGCGCAGTCGCGTCTGATAGATGTTCCAAAGTTTAATCGTTTCCAATTTACTTTGTTAAATTATTCATAAACTGACAAATTTATTTATTTTTTCTAGGCGCTACTTGTTTGTTTGAGTCAGAAAGTGATGTACAATAATACGTCGTATACTTTTTAATTATTATATAAATTAGTAAAATGGAACCTGAACTATAAACTTCATCGAATGGTTATTGATGTTCTTGTTCATTCTTTTCTTAAACTTTACACGTAAACATATAACAAAAAGCCATATTATCAAAACATTTGATCCTAAATATGAATGTTCAATTTTATTTTTTGTACGATTAATTAATGAATAAATAAATAATTTAATGAATTATAAAACAAGAAACAAGTAACTAAATTATCACAAACTCAGATCATCTGATACCGCAAAGCTTTTTCTTTAAATCAAATCAATATTTTCACGCAAATGCAATATCTATCGTATCAACCGAATCGACAATCAGTTTACGGCAAACTGAATTGCTTGTAAAAATGAATCACTTTCTTCAATCCAGTTGAAAGCTTTGAACAGTTTCATTTTATTTTGGTATTTAAGCGACGCTTACAAGCGATTGACGAGAACTTATTTACAGTCAGTAACTAATTTACATAAAAATATTGTTAAACTGTTCAGTGTAATGAACTAATTTATTAAAATAAAAATTAGTAACAGTATATTAAATTTGGATAAATGACAAATATTGGATACATAAATATTTTAAAATTTAAATTTGAATTCATCCCACTTTTGATAGTGTAAAGAAGTCTGGATACTTATGCATTTCAATGATTCTGCGCAAATTTCAGTACATTTGAGTAAAGTATTTGACAGTTACAAAGATGTAAAACAAAGTAAAAAATTAGGATTTATAATATATTAATGTTTGTTAAAACCGCCTTAGGTGGGCAACTTCAGGGTTCAAATTTTTGCAGTTTTTTGAACAACCTCTTAGTGTCAGTATAGCTGTTCATTAATACCGTTATATGGTTACCACAACATTCATAAATGAGATTATAAAAACGGGGGCACAGTACACGTTACGAATAAATACATATACTAAATAATTTAAAAAATCATTTAATCTACAATTGCACAACCTCAAACAAATCTACTATGGACAAATTCTTTATTACGAAAATAAATCGTACACAATCACAAATATTAAAGAAATCAAAAAAATATGCGATGACGATAAACTGTAGATCAATGTTTATAGTTTTTAGAAAATCAAAATTTATAAGTCATATCTTCAGTTCTAATTTAAAAGCAGTTTTATAGATTCTTATAACATAAACATTTATTAAGATTAATATTTTATATTAGAGACACTACAATTGTTACTGTAATTAGAATTCATAATTAAACAAATGAATTATATATATTAATTTCTATTTCATTTAATGTCTTAGCAACATCTTTACCATATCTAAATTCGTGAATAAATAATATTAAAAACGAATAGGATAAAATATATAAAAAAGAAACAAAAAGCATTATCCATTTGCGAAGTACTATTTCAATTGATGAAGAAATTCTGGTGTTTATGTTATTCTCTCTTTTACAAATTAGAATTAAAAGGTTTTAACTAGAGTCGAAATAAAATAATATTTGATTATTCATTAAATATACCTTACCTTAAATAATAAAATAGAAATAAATTATTTATTTCACAGTAGTATCCTTATAATCAACCCTATATAATAGTAAAAGTAATTAATTTTTCCTGGTCAAGGTATCGTGCAAATGAATTTGCGGCATATTTTACTTTCGAGTTATTACTTTCGAAGCATTATTTCGTACTAAGCAAGCAAAAGAAATAGACAAAATATTTTTGAATTCGAAAAGCAAATAAAACAAGCATCCAAAAATGTTTCTTTGCTTGTGATTGTGTCACTTGCGCGTTTCCTTGCACCTCGAAAAAACAAATTCTACCGATAATATTGGAGCAATGAAATCACTGTGATATCTCTAAAACGCTTTTAAGGTACGTGTTGGGATTTGAATTAATGATGTGCGGTGACGTTAAACCGCAATCTTGGTATAAGTGTAATAAAGATGGAATAAAGAATAAAAGTTTCACGACATTGTTTAAGATGAAAAACAGTAATACTAAAAAATTGTATTATTAATCAAAAGAATCTATATATGTATATAATATGTATATTGAATATTACAATATAACATATATATATATATGCTATTCGTAATCGGTGATCTATATATACATACAGTAGAGAATATGCATGTATATAAGATGTTCAGCTTTTAAAAGTGTATACGTATCATAAGTACTGAATGCATGTATTCGTTAAAAGCGCGTGTATGCACGAAATGAACATATTCACTTGTCTGTATATAAGTCAATACACCGAGAGAAAAATACTTAAACATTACTGCGCTAACATACAAATTTAGAGTATGATTTATCAATAAGCAAAAATTATTATCATGAAAAGTACAATTGCAATGATTTTGCTACACATTTTACGGTACTATATGGAGGTAATTTTAATTAATTGAGAAATATCGCTCTAAAATTAATGTGTTAGCACAATAATTTGTCAAGTCAGTTTTTTTCAGTGTACAAAAACTGATATTAAAATTATTACGTCATTATCATTATTGTTAGCATCGCTATTATCATAACGAAATCCTGCTGTCTAATAATGTTGGTTGTCTGTTATAGAGATTATACAAATATAAATTTGAAAAAATGAGTACTTGATACGTTAGTATCTAATCATATGAACTTGTCAACAACGCGATCAAATCTTGATAAAATTCTTCAATCAACATACAGATATCATCGAACTTCTCAATTTCAGATATAGAATGTCAGATACGATCAGCGCAAAATAGTTTACAGAATGTGTAATATAATACTAATGAATAACATTAGAATACGAAGAAACAAACACGCGCAAAAATTGAGTCGTAAATATAAATGACATTTTATATAAATAAATAAATCTAATGTTTAGAGCAAAATCAGAGTAAACGAACTTTTAAATATGTGTATGAGAGATGATGACGCATATGTGTGAGTGGTTGTGTGTGTGAGAGAGAGGGAGAAATTGTCAGTCAAGTGCACGTCAAAAATGGAACAAAAGTATAAATTGTTTACTCATAATACACACTTTTATTATGTTGATTCCGATTCTAAGTATATTTCGTAAAATGAAATCTTTACATGTGACTCATAATTCAAAGATTAACTGTAATGATCTATTAGTGACAATTGTAGAGACAATAGTGTTCATGCGTATTCATTGAATTTGAAATTGAAATTGTTTCCTAACAAATTTCGTAGTATTATAGTGATCGTTGAATGGTCGTCGATCAATTATCTAAAAATCGTAGCAAAAATAGATCAAATTCTTTTAATTTTGTTTAATATTATAAATAAATCATAATCAAATAATATCAAGAAATTTTATAAGAAATTGTTTTATATATGTATTCTTCTTTTTCTTCCAAAATATAGAATTCGTTTAAATAATTATTATTTCCTTATAATACATATATAAAAATGAAAATTTTAATTGCGTATTTAATTTAAGCAAATATTTAATAACATTCATCTAAGTTGTAATTTAATTAATAGATATATTAATTTGAATAAGTATTGAAATAAATGATATTCAAGATATTAACAAGCCCTCAAAATGTTTTGAATAAATACCCTAGTAGAAATTTGTTTAGTATCTCCTGAGTTACTAGAGAATTTGTATATAAAATTTCTAGTAACTCGCGAGTTACTTAAGAAATTTCTCCACTAAAAAAAATAATCTTACAAAATTTACCAAACTAGATAATAATAGTAGGAAAAATAAGCAAAAATGTAACTAATATGATAAATTATGGTTAGAAACTTCTAAAAATATGTCAAATATTACCAAACAAATGATAAAAACAATTATATTGTCTAATGTTTATTTACACTTTTGCTAACTTTTCCTACTGTTACTATTTAGTTTGGTAAAATTTGTAAGATTATTTTTTTCAGTGTACTTGGGTAGATAGTTTTAGTTCAACTTTGACATTCATAGGTGATATATATGTATTTTTAAATATATAATTTATGGACGCTTAATTAATTCAGTAAATTATACAAAATTAAGTGTATATTAAATGGTACAAAATAAATTTAAATTATTTTATGTTCTTATAGAATTATACTTGAATTCAAAATATAGATTAAAAATTTAAACAAGTAGGAATAATAAATAAATAGTGAGTAAAAAATTAAAAAAAAAATATTAAATGAAATAAAATGCAGTATTACAAAATGTTGAGAAGTATATAACGAAAATTTATATTTGGAAATATCCTAAAATAATAACTAGGTGTCGTAAATGTACTTTGTTTACTTTTAATTAATATATTTAAGAATTCCAAACGGTTTATATTTTACTATTAACTTTATTGAAAATATTCAAATTTCATGATTTTTCAGTTGTAGTTTTTACTTTTTGGATTCTTTGAT
>JABFQC010004913.1:0-12166 GCA_022817085.1 Psilanteris sp. ZL-2020
TTAAAATGCTTAACTTAACCTATAATGTGCGAAAACATTCGACAGTTAAAGTCCGTTTCTAAGACTTAACATTAATATGCGTTTGGATTCCACATTTATATAGATGTTATTTTAACATCATAAAGTTTTTATTTCTAAATAAAAGTGAGCATTGTTATAAATGTTAAATAAATATGAAAATTTTTTTCCGTGTATGTATGACATAATCAATATATGAATCATCCCGCATAATATCAAAATTTCAATATATATCATTATTCTGAATTATTTTAAGTTGATTTATCACAAATAAATATATTTTAAAATACTAAATCGAAAATATACACAGAAAAAATTCTATTAATAATTACGAAAGTAGTCGCTAATCGTTATAAAATTGTGATAAGCTTTAACAGTTCTGTGTAACCAGGCATATTTTATTATAACCAATTCCAGAATTATAGTAATGCAAAAATCGAATGGTCATGTCCATAAATCATGTTTGATATGAGTAGAATAATGTTAACAAAAAAATGATTATATTTTAAAGTTTAATCCAACATCTTAATGTATGATATACAGCTTCATTAACGTCGCATCAAATATAGCAAGTCATATAAATTTTCACGACTTGAGATACAATAATATAAAAATTACAAACAGACAATTCAATTTATTGAAGAGTATTCTTTCAATTGACATATAATATATTTTAGTTAACGAAAATACCAAAAATGTTTTGAAGACTTAGTTTTTACATTTATTTTCATGTTAATTTTTTGTATTATTAATAACAATTATTATAAATTGTATGACAGTTTATTGTATTGAAATAGTACATTAATTACAAATAAAGCATCTTTTATTTTATTATTTCGAAAACTTGTAATGTTATATAATTATATTTTTACTTAATCGAGAAAATAAATTTGCTATAATATGAAGGTATTATGGTTCTAAGACTTGATGCAATTTTTGGTAATTTATTATGATACAATAATGACAAGATGCAAGAAAATATACATATTAACTTGATGATTTATTTTATCCAAAACAATTATGTAGGTTTGTAATTACTTAGTTTTTTAATATCATAAAATCGAGTTTATACATAAATTTTTAATAAAATATGCAAAACAGATTTAAATTGTTTAATTTTCGATAATTTATTGATAAGCATTTGTGGACATAATAGTTTTAACAGTTATATATAAATATATTAATTTTATAATAAATTATTACTAATAATAAGTCGCGTAAAGAATTACGATGTCTCTATACTTCATCAAATAATATATAAGATTTGTTAGTCAAGGATATTATAAGTGTATATAAATAAAATAAATTCCTATATATACTGAGAGTTCGTTTGGAAACCGAACGCTTAACATATGTGTGCGAAATGCATATACTACCCGCGTATAAGAAGTCGCACACATGCATACAACTATAAGCGTTCGGTTTCAAGACGAACTCACGGTATATATTTTTAAGTCTTGAATAAAATAATAAAATAAGGACGAAATAAATTTTGGTTGCTTGCGCATAAGTTTAAACAAGTACATAAGAAAGTACTAATTATTTTATTTTATATAGTATAATTATAATACCACTCAGCATAATTAACGTAATTTTGAATATTTAATCAAGTTATAAGTAGTTTATGGCTATAATTTGCTTAAATAATTAATAATGAAATAAATAGTTACATTACGTTATTTCATCGGATTTATACATTTTTTGAAAATCCAACATTTGTTCATTTTTAAAAAAATGTTTCATTTATCTTATATTTGATACAAGATACAATAAGCTAACATAACTTACATAGAAAATACAGTGTTACACTTATAGGAATATTTAATTGGAATAAATAAATATACGATTAAATAAATGTTTTATTAAAACGGTCAAACATTTATCCAAGTTCATATATTTTCTCCATGTATATAATCTAAAAGAGTTATTTTTATAAAATCTTTACAGTTTCCGTAGAAACTTTCAAAAATTGCCGTAGACAATGGTATTTCACATTGTCATGGCGGGGTATTGGTAAAAGTTTTCAACTAGCAATAATCGCACCTCGGTAAAACCTCATTGGTTACGATATCGCCACTGCGCAAAGCTAAAGATTTCTGAAACGCTATATCCATTTATTGAAATATACAGCTAACTCTATTGCGAGAATAGAAAGTTACAGCGCCTCATATTATTACATATGGAACTACTCAGCAAAGATACGTTTACGACTATTAACGAATGAAGTGCACTCTTATGCTTATAGACGTAAAACTATTTATCAAAAGATGTCGATAATTCAGTCTTATAAATTTTATCCATTGATGGCAATAAATATACAGAGAATAAAAATAATACTTTAAACCTTTTGTTAGTTTCATCTTGTTCGTGTTTCAATAATAAATATATATATGTAAACAAATATAAATGAAAATCTATAGTTATAATATTTATTTTTGAAAATTATCAGAAAAATAATTAACATTATACAAACTTGAAGAGCATATTTTAATAATATAATCCTGAAATATATTACAGAACAGTTTTGTTACTCAATTCATACCATTTGTAATAAATACTAACATTAGGCTTCTGTTAGTATTACAGATTATTCATTAAAATTAAACAATTCGTTCATTATATAAATTCAGATATATTTTAATTATTATATTTTGTTGATAACATTATCTTTATAATCTATTTATAATTGAATTATATAACAAAGTTTAATAACTTTTTCTATAGATATAATTGTTATATGCACGTTTTAAGAAAATGATTTATTTATGTCGATAACATAGAAAATGAACTAACCTTCATATCTATGAAATACCTATTAATGATCAATAAAAACATAAAGGAAAGTATTCTTCCTTATCGATATTTATGTATCAAGTATTTTAGTGTATAAATATAGATTTGTCAATTATTGTTTATAGTACATGATGTGTTACATATATTAGTTATATAGGATAAAAAATGTAACATTCAAATAAAAAACAGTTGTTTAAATTAACAAAAAGAAATTCTTATAACTTTTTAAATGCAACATATATAATATCTACAGCACGCATAACATGTGAAGGTAATGTAATTAAACTTTTTTCTCTTTTGTAGAAAATTTTACCGAACGGCTTTAAATTACGGGGCGCAAAATGCCCAATCTCGCTAGGTCTTTCAATTGCGAAGCAGTCTCGTAACAAATGGTAATAAAAGTAACACGGCGACACGACAATTCCAATTTTCTTCTTGCGACCGCAAATTTCCCATCTTCCGTCCCATTCTTGTGAATTACCGACTACTTGTGCTGGTCTGCTGCTGACTTTGCAACCACATATTCTTTCCGCTACTGTTTTACTATAGAATTTTGTACCACGTTTTCACCTCAATAACAGTGAAATGCAGACCATACTCAATATACCACTTCATCTCTTGTTTTATTCAAAAATGTACTTTCCATAATTGAATTACAAATTTATTAAACGCAAACAATGCTCTTTCCAATATTTGGGCAATGTGTTGCAATATCAACAACAAACGGTAATTTACAAATAAAACATGCAAAAATGAATAAAGATCATTTGTACAATAAAATAATATATAGGAATTGTATAAAAATACGTAATTATATAATAACTATTGTTGTAACGAATTTTAATATTAATAAAATATTTTATTATAGAATACTGCATCAATTGACGTTATTACTCAATTTGTACCTAATTATTCAAAATTTTATATTTTCATAGCCAAACTTCTTGTATCCAAAATCACTAGTACAATTCAAGTATTATTCATATATATTATACTATTACAAAAAGTAAAGAAATTATTGTATTCATAAAAATAAAGAATTGTTATAAATGTAGAAAATTTAATTATATTGTTATCCTTTAAACTAAACATTTCTTTCTATTTGCGCATTCGGAAAGTAACAATAATTTTTATTCAAAAAGGACAGATTTATCTGAATAGCATGTCTATCCTTGATTAATAGAAAATATTGTTACTTTTCCGAATGCGGCATATATAAACTAAACAAACATAACATATTTTTATAACTATTTTATAATAAAGTAACCATTATAATATAATTACACGAAACTTATTATCGATTCAATTTTTATATTATTGTATAAAAATTATAAAATTACTTATTATATTATATATAATATATAAATAACTTATAAGGTTAAACACAATTTTTTAACGTGTATTTTAGTTAAAAAAAAATTAATCCACGAAATAGTGAATTAAACAAGGCCCCGGAGGGATTCGAACCCTCGATCTCCTGTTTACTAGACAGGCGCTTTAACCAACTAAGCCACGGCGCCTCTTGCAGGTCGGCGACTTAAAGTTATACTCAAACTACAGCATTATTTCTATCAACTATTGATTCATTCAATTTAACAATTTTAAAAATACAAGTACTCTTTTAACTAACGTACAAAATAAAAAAAAGATAGTATAATTAATTCATCATTCTATATTATATAATATTTATTATAAAATGTATTAATATATTAAAAGAATATATATCGTGTTATATATTATAAATTCTTGATTTGTTAGAAGTTTACTGTAAAATATAACAATTTCAAAATATTACTGATTAATTGAGATTGTATTATATAAACTGACTTACTGCAGTAAACATAAGTGAAATTATTCGTATAGTTTGTAAACAACCCTATTTGTTTCACAAGTCAATAGGCATAATGTAAATTAATAACAATAAAATAATAATATAACGCAAAAAGTTGTTAATAATTAATGTCACAAAATTTAATATAATTACGTTAAAGCAGTCACAATTTTAAATATATTATCAATGATTATATATTTTATAATTACCTTAATTTATATAAAATCATGTTCAATCAATTCATTCAATTATATTCATATAACTTAACTTAATATCTGTTTTATTAAATTTTCATTAGTACATCAATATTTATTACAAATTTTTAAAAATTAAATTGATGGCATCAAATAGCGTAAACTAATGTAAATGAAAAATTTTATACAATAAGAGCGCTCAAAACGAATATATTATTTTTGAATTAAATTTAATAAAAAAAGACCACTCAGACCACCCAGCCTTCCATAACCCCCGGCTCAGAGAACAAGGGGCGAACGGTCATCGATGACCAAAGTCGCTCCAAGCGAAGCAACCTTGATCCTCCTCACGCTCAGGAAAGAGGGTCACAACTCATCCTCGTGGCTGTATCGACTCGATTATTGAGCAGACAGAGTGTGAAGATATACTACAGAAATGATCCTGTGAAGTATGATCTTAATTTTGTTTTACTTCCAGCAGATTCTTAAGCTTTTAAATAGTTTACTCCATTGCGAGAAACTTGTAACTTTTTCTGCATCGACACCTATTGAATACGTTTGTAATTTATAATGTATAACAAATAAAACATAGTGTCGATTAGTATTTTTACTAACTTTTTCAACGTGATAAACCACATTTTTTACATATCATGATCAACATCAGGGTATATTTTTATGCGTTTATGATCAATGAGATGTATATTAATAAAAGATATAAATTAAGTGGAATGCAGATGCCTTTATTATTGACACACATATATATACATCGCGAACACGGTCTAATGGTATACCCGCAGTTGCATTGAATTTTCATGTAACTAGGCAATTTTATAACTGCAACCAAGTGGGATTTAATGCAATTGGGGCCAATGGCCAAGTTCTATGACGTGTTCGGTATTTAATAATATTTTGTAGTTATAAAGGACAGACAATTTAACTACGTCCTTTATTAATACAAAATATTGTAGGAAACGAACACGCCGTTAAAGCCAAGTCCTAAACTAAATAAGCTTTTAGTACTGATTTACTGAGATAACGATATAATATTAAATGAGTAAGACAAAGACAAAGTGTTGAAAATCGATTTCAGAACTTAGCCCGGGTGCATGTTTCCAAACATTCATATATATAGACCTCGCGATGTTTATGAACACGTAATATTGTACTAGATATCCAACGGCGCATTCCGAAAGTATTTGGCTTATAAGGAATACTATCTGTTGTTATTAACGAGAATGTAATAACCAATTGTCTTCTTGATTGTTACGTTATTAATACAATATTTGAAGGATTTGTAGGCTGTTCGAAAAGTGACAATTCTTTGACAATTCGGCTGAAGCAAACAAAAATTATAGAAAAACTATTAAAAATCTTCATTAATAAAATAATTTCAATCAAAAAAGAGAATATACTATGATAGCCAGCGCGTTTTTTAAACCATTCACATAAAATGTACATCGAGATACTTCTAGATTATGTTCTGTAAATATCACCAAAATAAATTAATTAATAATAATTGATTAACCTTCATAAATGTTCCTTTGATATTAAAATAATATTATTAAATTACGATTAGGAACCGTTTAGTCCCCAAAAGGTACTAAACATTCTTATGAAGGATTTTTGTTTTGTAAATATATATATAAATAGTTAACATAAATTATTTACATAAAGATTATTTAACTTTGGCTATCAGGATATAAAATTAAAGAGTCATACAGTATTATATATTATACTTGCACCATATGATATAAAAAATAAATCAACTGGATGCAAGTTGAATGACTAGTTAATAAATAATAAATATTATACTTTAATAAAACAAAGTAAAAAAAGAAAATGTTAAACTGTTTATTTGGTTTGAATCTGCGAAACACGTTAATCGCGAATTACAGATTGTATAAAACCGTGAATTTAAAAATATCAAAATTAAAATTGAATTTAAAATAAAACTAATACCAAGAAAATGCTCACGCTTATGAATCATCTGACGCGCTGATAAGAAATAAAAGGTGAATTTCGAGTACTTCGGTGACTCACCGGAAAACTAGTTATTCTACGAAATGAATTGACACAACGCTTGCTATTTAAATTTCATTATTCAAAAAACACGTGATTGAAATATAACAGAATCTGTCATACCAGTCTGCATTCAGCAACAAACATTCAAGAGTCATAAATTAATAAATAAAACCAATATCCAGATAAACACAATAAAATCAATAGATTAAAATGACCATATTTGTCAATCAAATAAAACATTAATAGCCCTTCCTGCTAATAAGAAAAAAGTGATGCGCCACGTCACATAGACACCGTGCGCGCGAAAAGAATCACGGCGATAACTCAGAAGTATTTAAAAGGAAAAGGTTATTCAATAAAATTGAGAGGAAGTAGGAAAGGGAAATAGAACCCTCCCGAGTACAAACCTATCAGTAACCTAAAATAAAACCTTAAAACTAGATAACGGCCTAAACGAAGTTCCAATCGAACGTATAGTTGCGTCGTACTTTACAAAAGAAAATTATAATAACGGCCTATACGTCACTCCGAATGAGTGAACCGTTGCGCCGAAAGATCGTTAGCGAACTATATTGATATATGCGCGTGCGACCAAGTTGCGACTCGCGACTCTGCAAATGATAACGCACAACGATCACGCGCATCAAAAATCGATAAGAGGGGAATAACGAACCCGCCTATCATTTTCGAACATCGATTGCCGAAATCACGAATCGATGACGTCACACTACAGATACAAACAAATTAAACGTATAAATTCAAATAAATATCACTCGATTTCATGAATTATAAATGCCGTATATCAAAACAAATTTATAATTATTATTTATTAATATTATGCGGCAATATATCGAACAATACTGTAGAACTATTACTATATCTATCACTTAAATTAAGAGAGCTTTACTACTGCCAGTACTTGTAGTACAATCAAAAATACAATTTATGAATATAAATTACGTGTTTTTCAACTTCATATTTTTCTATAGAATTAGAAAATTTTATGATATACTTTTTAATAATTACAATTAATATTTGGTATTGATTAAAGACTTTTTTAAAGAATTTTATTCCGGTATAAAAGTGAATATTTAATTGTTAAGTTGGAAATACAACTCTCATTTATGAGGTGGCAAAAAAACTTTAACCACGCCAAAAATTTGAAAATTTTTTCAAGTTTGTTACAAAAACATTATCTCCCATTATCCAAAAATTGTATCAAGTATTTACAAGATATATGTATTTAGTTTATATTATTATAATGAGAAACCTACAAAACTCATAATATTTTATTTATTTGTTCATTATACATTATTAGAAAGTTCTTCAAATCTAATGTAATGGAAAACTGTTTTCTTTTATTATAATATTAAAATTTTCTTTTTTATAAAATGCAAATATTTGCAACCATTTGGGAAATTATGTTTGTTTACTAAATTTAAATTTTCAAAAGAAATTCTTGACGTAATTATCCAACTCATTTTTTATCATCTCGCGAATGTTTACTATTTACGTTTTTATATTGTAATAACCCAGCATGTCCGAATCCAAATTGATTTTTAGAAATTTATGTATATAAAATTATTAATATTATATAATTATTATTAATATAATATTATATTATATAAAATGCAATATTAAATTAGTCCTTTTACCAATAACAATACTACATTATATATTGGAATTATCCGATTTTATTGCATGAGAAAAAATCTATTAAAATTTATTAGACAAAATTAATCGCGTTTCTGACGTGAAAAACGAATGTTATTTAACTTACAAACTATTGCATATAAAAAGTTCTTCAAAGTAAAATATAGTAGGCTCACGTATGAAAAATCGAATAAAATGAGTTTCATTTTTAATATAAAAATTAAAATTATATTCATTTTTGAACACCTTAACTAAAAACTAAAAATTGCAGCTAATCTTATATTTCATTTTATATGATTTTACTTTCATTTTATATATTAAAATTAAAAATCAATAAAATATTAAATTGAAAAAAATAATTTTTCTACTTTCTTGGGAACTTTTTAAGACAAACTTTTAACAGATATAATAGTCGTCAATAAATCGTGAAGTGACTCCACACAGATATGACTCTAATTATTTCTCCAAATGACAACACGATTTATTGGCTATGCAGACGTTGTCTAAATAGTAACAGGAAGTAAATTCATCGACATCGATTCATGAACCCCTAGATTTTTAATTTTACCAAATAAAATTATTAGCCTTGTGACACAAATATTAATAACATTTTAATTTAATAACAATTTAATAACAAAAAAGGACAAAATGCTATAATTTTTTTTTATTTTTAATTTTCGTGTTTAAGTTTTTTTGATGAGCAAATAGACACTTCCTAATTAATATTTTATTATAATACTTATTGTATAATTATATAATTTATAAATAAATAATATTAATGTAATATTATTAAATATTCTTGATTTATAAAGATCTTACTATATTATTTTTGTAAATTACCTATTTGTATAGAATAATTCAAACTAATTTAATACAATTTAAAATGACTCCTTTAGAATTTGATAATACTATAATTATAATTTTTACTTTTATTATATATAATATATCGATTACTGGAAAATATTGTAGACTATTAATTAGTTATTCAATGCTGAAGAAATCCAATTCCACCTAAATAACTCTTCGACTGTGGTGTACCTCATCAATTTATTTAGTGGATTTTAAAATATAATGTTTTTCTACAAAAAAATTTCTTATTCTTTTCTTATTATTCATTATATCTTTTTATCACCATACAAAGTTATAAAAAATTTATTATAATTATACGCATAAATATATCTAATTTTTCATACATGTCCCAGAAAACAAAACTCTTTTTCTTTTTGTTTCGATTTAGTATTATTTTACATAAATTAATTAGTGTTATTTTATTTGCATGTACTACAGCGATATTAAAATTTTGATAGTGCTAAATACAATAGAATTGAGTTGTAATAAGTAGTAAAAACGAAAAATTATAATTTATTTCTATTTTAGCTTATATTTATGTAACTTATTTAAATCGATTTTTTATTGATTATTTTGTGGGTGAATTGTAAACTGTACCTAAATACAATTTGTTATCTAAATTGGATTAAATTGATTTTTGTCCGCTTTTTTATGTCTCCATCTTTGTATATTTTCTAACTATTTTATATATTATTATACTTTATGTACACCCACTACTTTTGAAAGATCCACACCCCAGACGTAGGTTGAACGCATTTCTGATGTTTTAAATATGAAGAACACATTTTTAACCACAATAAAGTGTGGAGCTTTCTAAAGGACTGGGTGTATATATATATATTTATTTTTTTTCTAATAAAAATGTAAATTTCTCTTAATATTAAAGAATCATCCTATTAATCGTAGTGCACCATGATTAATTTAATTTATTATATTAATTTTGTATCATCTTATAAGCGTACTAAAAATACTAAATTTTATTGTAAAACGAGAAAAATATAGATATACACTTAGAAATCAAAGCTATATTATAAATGTAATAGTAATGTAAGTAATGTGAAAACAATATATGCTATTATTATTATTATTGTGGCATATAGAATATATTAATATTATTAAATTATATAATTTATATACTACAACATTCATTTTTATATAAAACCAAGTTCACTACATTTTTAATAAGTCATTGTTAGAATTATATAATTTTCGTACAAATAATAGTAATCTATAAACATAATAATAGATATTGAAGTAATAAAAATGTTATAACACGTCAGTTAAAGACGTAAAAAAGAATATAAAAAACAATATTTGCACGTTTAGATTCTAATTTAAAACAAAGAACCAGTTTTTGCTAAGATTTTTTAAAGAGAGTATTAATATAAAGATTTGATTGTAACATATTGAAATGTATTATTTAATATTATTATTATCCGTACCACTATGGTATTAAATTTCTTTAGAACAGTATGTTATACACATAAAAAATTACAATAAATATTTTTTAATCGTTTAATTAATTACTTAACAACAAAATTGAAATAAATAAATTTTATTGCATAAGACACGGAAAAAATTGTGTTTTGAAAGAATAGTCTACAAATTAATTTTCTTCGATATAATATATTAGATTTTATAAAAATATAGTAATTTTGTAATTAAAATTGATATATTAATTAATAATAAAATATATATATATATAATATAATAAGAAAAATATTACAAGTATAACGTTTTTATATTTCAGAAAATAGGATGGGAAAATAGAGAAAAAATAGGCGAAAAGCTGTCTTCAATTGTTAATGCCTCACTATGTTGTAAAATTTACAATTCCTGTAGATCGTTGAACTATTATTTATTTGCCTCCTATTTAAGCACACGGGCCTGCGATAACTGACTTATTTCGGGCTGATGCTTCGTGATGACGGATGCGTACGGATTAACGGAATGCAGTCACGGCTCACGAACAGACAAAATAAAAGGGACTTACGGCTACGTTGTTGTTTCTTATTTCTTATAATATATACTACTTATTATTTTTATAAAGTTATAAATACTTATACTTATTCGATATCATTAACAACATTTATATTATAACTACAGAATATAAAAACAAATTTAATTATTTTCAAATAATTAAATTATCATTGTAATAACGGCAATTCAAACCAAGACTGACAAAAAACAGCATTAAAACCAGAAATAACGATGAATACTAAAAACAAACTCTTCAGACTTTCTTCAGATAAATATATGATCACTGATAATAAATATAAACAATAAAACATTTATAATGAATTGAAGCTATTATTGTAGTTACAAAATATTTCTGAAATATCTTATTTACATAATATATTAAACACATACTTAATAAAATATTAAGCACTGAAAAATTTCTAATAAATTATATATTGTATGTAAACCACTAATCTTCAATAACACATATATAATACATATAATAAAGAATAATGAATTTTATATGAAATAAAAACAATAGAGTATCAAAACATACTACAAAAGATTCAGAACAAGTGTTCATTTTTCTATTCAAAAATGATAAAAGGTTTTCTTCTTTTAACAAACAATATAAAACAGTGTTTACCCATGAACAATTTCTTATTGACATAAAATACTTGGCTAAAAATTAAACAAACTTCTTTTTGGATTAAATTTAATAAAAAAGACCACTCAGACCACCCAGCCTTCCATAACCCCCGGCTCAGAGAACAAGGGGCGAACGATCATCGATGACCAAAGTCGCTCCAAGCGAAGCAACCTTGATCCTCCTCACGCTCAGGAAAGA
>JABFQC010004914.1:0-12166 GCA_022817085.1 Psilanteris sp. ZL-2020
ATATAACAATTAGAAGTTAATCATGGGATAATTAACAATAACAAGGTCTGAGATTATTTAAAATTGGAAATTTTGTTAATTGCTATTATATTATTTCTGTGATAATATTTCAAATATACTTTTTTAAATAATAAAATATAAAAAATTACTCAGGAATTTAATGTATTAAATATAAATAGTTTATAAATAAATTAAATAACATTTACAAATGAATCATATTTCATAAATGCATATATAATATGCATATCTCATAGTGTCTTTTCGATTATACAACTTTGTCAATAATTTATTCAATTGAATTGTCTTGAATCGAACTTCAATTCAATGACGAAGTACGTATATAATAGCTTTTATAAAGACATTTATGTATGAACTTGGAAGAAGAATGTATTTCTTTTTATTATTAAAAATGAATTCATTTCCAAAATTCGAGATATTATAGAATTAACTTATTTTTGAATATTTTATAAAGCTTAGTTGTCTTAACATTAAAACCTAATTAACTCAGTAAAATACCATAATCGATTCAATTTTTTGTTGATTAATATGTAATCAATTTTGTAATTAATTATGTAATATCTTCTTTTTCGATTATTTTAATGTAACAATATTTATAATATTCAAAATATCAGTATAACTGCAACGGTAAAGAATAAACATATTATTTTTGCATTTTCTTCATTATATTGATTTTAAATCTATGAAACCTATTAAATAAGAATAATTACTCTGCAATATTTGCACAAATATATTATATATTTTTTAATTTTAATTCACAGTATGTCATTTATTACACAATTAAAATCGGCCAATTTTGAACAATTTGTCATCAAAATATTACTGTAATGGCGAATATTAGAAAAAAAAGAAATAACTCATAAAATTTGACTAAATAATTCATGTTACGGGGATAATAATATTTGCAAAATAATACTTCTGTAAATGGGGAATAATCAACATGGTTATCTCTGAATATAGATGTATATATAATTATACGTCATACCATGGTGGATTAAGTAAATATTTCCGGTCACATCTGCATAAATTAGATGCAATTCACACGTAATAATAATTACAATTAATTTCATATTGTAGAATACTTGAGTTAATAGATTAAAGATTATGCTATTGGAGCGTATATTTTGAGCCACAATCTATAATCACGGATTATATAATTTATAAATAATAATTTATAGCGATAATACAAAATTGTACATATATTATTTCACGCTCCTATTACATTCCTATAACAAATGTTTATAATACGATCGAATGTTTACATTTAATCAATCATTAATCATAACACTGAAAACATAGTTATACTGCAAATTCAACAATTTAAACAGCAAACGTGAAACAGTGTTAAAAAGGCAATACAAAACTTCATTTCTCTTTTACAGAAATTAAAAAAAAAAGAGAGGAAAAAAACCAAAAAACTACCATATCGTAAAGCTTTTACAATACAATTCATTAAACCTTACTGCCACAATTCACACTGTCGTCAAATACCTGAGATTTCGTCCGTACACAAGCTTTAAAATTCGAATTACAATTGCATCTCTACCAGTCTGAACAAACACCAACCTAACTACTTATAATTAAACTCGTCTAAAAATGCGCGTTGAATAATTGAAGCAACGTTTATTCTCTATTAATCGTGTCTCATTTGAAATGATTTCACTGCCACCTATTGTTCTCGTTTCAATTGAAATACAGAACAAAACTCTCTCGTGTACAAATAAAGGCGGCGCGCGCATATCGAAATCGAAACTGTGCTTTTATCGCGCTCTCCGTAATGCGTTCGTAAAGATAAAAAGACGACAATCGAGCGCATTCGATTCGCAGGACTCCATTTTGTTACGGGTTCTCGTTGAAGCCGAGAACGCGAATAAATTATTCATAACCAGCACTCCAAATTACCAATAGTTTGCCAAGACGGCATGCACACAAACACGGTCCACAATAGACGGGAACAGAAATAAGTCCAAAGTAACAAGTGATCCTCTTGTTCGCAGATTGAAACGATGGTCCTGACAATGAGCGTGATAATCTGCCAGGCGGCCAGCCAAGTGTGCGTCCCTTTTGAATATATATCCGAGCGTACCAAAGCGTGTTTCTCTCGCACACCGAAGGAGCAAGCGCACAAGAACGATCCGTGGCCCCGGCGTTTATTCGTTCGTTCGCGGCGTCGTGAGATCGCTCTTGGAAGCGTGGCTGGGACACACTAATTGGTAGGTTAAGCGGTCCAACATCGCAACATCGCAAGCATATATATGAGGCTGTGCTTAATGTGTCAGGTGGTCGGGATGTTCGCTTGATCGGTGGTTTCCAGACTTAGGGCCGCGCTGTGAGACATTCAAAGCCTCTGTGAACATTGTGCATTTGGCGTCAGCAAAGCCGCGTTAAATAAGTGAAACTGTTGGGGAACTTACGCGCCGGGCAGTGCAAACCGTTCGTCGAACCGGATTATTCAATTCCGGTATCATCGACTCGCACGTATAACCGATTAAAGTACTGCTTTCTAATTAGATCATATCGCGCGCGGTGTACTGCTTCGCTTGTTCGCACTGAATCGATATCACATTGCATTCTCAAACAACGTCTCGACATTCAAATTGGGGGATTACTTGAGCATCTTTGTGTGCGATAATTGAATAGTTTGTTTGCCGTTGTCGTTTTGTGCCGCGACGCTTTTTCGAGCGCTTTGATTGGTCGTTTGTCATTTGCGTTCGGGCTTTCCGCGAGCGAACTTGGTGATAAATAATCAGCGCACGACTCGCGACAGCTTCTGCAAGTATTAAGTGTTTAAATCGCGTACGCGATACGATGGTTAACGCGTCCGACGCGACGTGTAATTTTCCGAACTCGGGAATTGTGAACCGTACGCTGGATGACGAAATGAAATTGAGGATTTGTATTTTTCGATTTTCATTTCGGTTTCAAGGTTTCGGTGCTCTTTATTCCGCGATTTTTCAGTTTTTAAGAATTACTGTCTAGAGGATTTGTTATTTCGACAAAAAAGGTTGTTGTGCGTTGTTTAGATATTATTCAAATGTTTTCAGTTTTGAAAAAGAATTGTTATGACAAACAAGAATCTTGATGATTTATATATATTATTATTCAACGAATAAGAAATAGAAATCATGAATTTATATTCGAAGCTGTCATTTAACAATTTATACGATAATTTAAGTTCTTTTACTTTTTGGTTATTAAACTTATGAAGAAAAAAAAATACACAAAAGTTCACTTACACAACATAGCAATTATGCAGTTTGAACACGGTTTTGGTTAAATTTTAAGCTTCCAATGTGACTGATTTAATTTATTACTTATGAAGTTAAATTTATTATAAGGATAATATTAAGCTCATTCTCCCTTTCCAATTTGAACCATCGAATCTAGTTGAATATCGAAACTTTGGTTCCAAACAAGGATATATATACATATATGCTTCAAAAAGTTGAATAATTTGAATGTAATCTTCTTACAAAAATAAAAGTATGTGATATCGATTAATTGCTAACTTAAAGCAAATATTTATTTCAGTAGTACAGATTTTTTGTGTCATCTTTTGATAACACACGTAAAGTTTTTTATACAAATAGTTATACGTACGACCTTATAATTCTTTATTAAATGAAGAAAAGACAGCATTGAGTGATTTTAGAAATTCAATATTATTTCTTGATAAGCTTGCTTCATATAAAATTTAATAGTTGGTATTTAAATTTAATAATAAAATATATTAGAATTGAATACATATTTTATACATAGATAAAATGAATGTTAATTAATTTTTTTTAATAATTCATTCCAAATTCCAAAATAAAATTATATATTGAAACTTATTATTTCAATTATAAATGTACAGAATTTAATTTACAGAAAAATTTGTTTTTCTTTTAGACAATATGAATATAATTATTAATATGTTATTACAAACTTTGTTTAATACAACAATTTTAATACATTAAATGTATTTAAACAACTCATTTTCTATATCAATTTACTACTACATGACTAGATATATAATTCAGGAAAAATACAATTAATAGAAATATCTTAATTAGAAATATGGATATTGATATAAATGATACAAATTAACCATTTTACTTCAAATGGGTTCTTTCATTTTGACGAATAGTTTATCTTTCAGGCCAAACGACACTACCTATTACAATTCGAAATTAACAATGGTGAAAATGCATTAACAATATTTAAAGTAAGACAAGCTTTAATCTAATAATACTATTGTCTAACGAGTTTCGAAGCCATGTGTGAAGTCGTAAAAAACGTAATCTTAGCAACGATACAATTGACCTCAGTTTTAGCAGTTTACCGATTTATGTAACCATTTTTTTTCCTGTACACACGAATGATTTTGTGGCTTCGCTTATTTTAGCACTCGATTTATATTTCGTGTTCATTCTGAAAGGTCAGTAAAAACGAATTTATTAACAAAAGTGTGTATATAAATACGATTCATATCCTAATATATCAGTATTAAGCTTGTGTGTAATACATGACTAAAAGTACGAAGTAAACATAATCGTACCTTATAATCATTCAATGCTAACTTTCTAACGATTTGCATTTACTGAACAGTTCACTTCAAAGGAAATGCTGCTGATATTTCAATATAATTTTACTAAACTTTGATCTTCTGTGTAATTCGGTATATATAGAATTATAAATACAACGAATTATGATATGATAATTGTCGCGTTAATTTTTGTTTAAAAAAATAGAAACAGCAAATTAATTTTATACCATACGCTGCGTTAGAAAATTCAACCGATGTAATTAAGTTAGTTATAAATAATATATTTTTTGTTATACAAAATCATATTTATTATTTTATTAAGATTATGAAATCCGAAATTACAGTTGTTTCAACTGTCGTCTGTATTAAATCTATTTCTGATTTAAATACGTAAAACAAAAAACAAAATTGTAAAAATAAAAAAAAAATAAAATAAAATAATACATATTTATTTAATTGAAATGAATTAATAAGTATTAAATACATATATTATACTTTATTTCATACTTTATTATATTATATTTTGTTATTTTCAAATAATAAACTGAAACAAATCTAGTAAATACGACGACTAAAATCGTTGAAAAATTATATGTAAATATATCTCACTTAATCAGTACAAAAGACTGAGTTAGATTCTTTGAAGTGGACAGTCTAGTATAAGTTTAATAACGTAACAAGGCGAGTGGTAGAACATATTTTATAGGAAAATAGAAGGTTGTGCAGGCAAAGTCATGTGAGTGTCTAATACGCGCATGGCATTGAGTCAGTGATATCAGATACCGTGAATGAAATCCCAACAGATTGTTTCAAGTTTCGACCAACTCATACTCATTTGTCTTTCTAGATCATCATTTACGTAAAACGAACTATAAATTAAACGGGCGGACTTTCGTAGTTTCAACCTTTTACAAAATGAATTTAAAAAAAAGACACATGTTTGAAATCTTAATAAACGCAAATATTGTTTGCAATAGTTTTATTGAAATCACGAATGATAAAATGTCCAATAAACTTGTCTTTTTAAGAAACATTTTTTTCTGCTTCAAAATATGGTCAAATGTTGGCCAAATATATAAATAGACTTTTTAGTAATAAAGAGAACATAGTCCACGATGGTATGTAAAATATTATTTATAAAAAGTGTTCATTTTTATTTACAGAAGTCCTTGACCGATTTGTTTGAAATGTCGTAAATTAAGATGTACTTTTGCTAAAGATAGTTTAAAATCTCATTACGGAGACCCAACTCCAAATAGTTTCGATGCCAAATAGTCCTGGTCTTATTATATTATAAAAAACCTAAAGATTTATATATAAAGGAGAGTTAAGATTAAGAGAAAAACAGACATGTTTTTTCTGAATTTAACTTTATAACGTTAACATAAAACGCGTGTAGTTTCACTTTACTCGAGATATTTCGATGGTAGTATGAATAGACACAAATAACATATCGAGACACGATCTCACTTTCACGTCATTAAAAAGAGAAACATTAAACGTAACATGAAAAAAGTATAAGTTTGCCGTAAGATACTGGCAGTCTCGTGAGATTAATTTGAATGTACAATAATTTATATAATTTAAAAAAAAAATAAAAAAAATGTATTCGTCATAAAAATTATAGAATTAATTTAAATCCGAGCATTGATTACTAAAATTCGAATTTGGAAATAAACTGATTGTTTTCTAGCAAAATATAAGAAAAGAGTTTTTAAACGCATTATATTAATTGTATTTAGAAACATTTTAGTTTTAGTTTTTAGATTTTAGTTTTTCCGAAGTTACTGATTTAGAGATGATTGCAGTAAAATCGAACAGCAAGAAATCTTTAATTAATGGTTTATACGCGCGTTAAAAGAAACCATAAAATTGCTAGTGATTCTGATTAAGGTTTCTCAACAAAGAGGTTTATCTTTAAAATCTTTAGTGGTTAACCAACTACGGATTTGTATACTCTCTGAATTGAGAAATTTTCAATTGAACTTCATTAGTTAAATTAACGATTGGATCAGTAAAAATTAAGCCAGTGCAAATTTCTATACATTTAATTTACTTCTAGAGCATTATTCAATTTCACAAATGCAGTTTCGTCTGTAAAAACTCTTTTAAAAATGGCCATTGATCACTACACTCTGTCTTTAGAATCCGAGAATGCAGAAACAGAGGGACCCATTTGTCTTTCAATCCTGTCACGTATTTAATCGTCTTATCGTTTCAATTTGTTTACCTTCGAAGTAACGCAAATGTAACTCAAAAACTACCAATAACCGAATCGCAAGTACACCTTGAAAACGAATTGGCAGTTATTACACGAGTGTCGCGCAAGCTATTAATAAAATAACTTGGTTACGATAACGGAAAATATATAATCTCGGCGTCATCTTGCGACCGAAATTTGAATAAAGCGATATAAATATTTTCATTCTCCGTGAAAACCTATTCCGCGAGGGCATTAAAATGCAAATAACTGTTTTTACAACTTTTCGAATATATATCACACCCAATTTATAACCGGGTACTAATTATTATACAAAACTATACACAAGTTTACCCGGCTGCGTACAAATCCGAATTCGAAATAATAAACTGACCAAAGCAAGACCAATGATACCAATTCGTAAACACTAATGAGTGGTCCGATCCGAATCCGCAGTAGTAAATAGTTAGAATCGCCGGGCGGCTATTGTTCGTCGAAGACGCAATCAATCTGTTGGGGTCAGTGTCACGGTAGCCGACACCAATACGGACGAGCCTCGGGTCTCAAGTGGGATTAGCGATTAGTCGAGGGGACTCACCGTTGTCGCGCCTTGATACGGCGATATCGGCGGAAATCAGTGGAGGTGGCGTCGTTGGGGTCGAAGCCCCGGCGGTGCTTAGGTGGCGAGGACATGGTTGTCTTAGCACTGGTACCGTCGGCGACAGCGTTCGCGCGTCGGTAATCGCTGCTGACGTCGCTGTTGAGTATCCAGTATCCGCCGGTCTCGAGCTGCAGCACCGACAAAGGCGGATCCTTGTCCGCCCGCAGATAGTGGTATCCGATGTGCGGCGGTTCTCCGATTACGATTATCGGGGGGTTCCCCTGGGCTACGTGCGTCGGCACCGCGATCAGCTCGTGCCTGCTGACCCTCCCGGCACCTGGCCCACCCATTCAACTCGATGATCGACACCAACCGGCTCCACTGCTCGAAGCGCAGGATCCCCTTCGCGAGATCCCCGGTTTGCTGCACGATCACGCTCACGCAACCTACGAGATATTCCGCAAGACGTGTCTCGTTCGCGCCGATTACGTGCCGTACTTCGCGGGCGTCGCCGCCACTGTTAACAGGGAGGGTGCTTTCTATTCAATCACATCTATATTTACATCTGGATACGTCAGCCAGTTATTGAAGACTAATCGCAGTTGCGATGCCGCAAGGTATTTGCTTCAGGTAGTACACGGTTTGGGAAAAGAGCGACAGATACACACGGAGAAAAATAATTAGGACATTTTACTATAAAATAAAGCAAATGTAACCTACACTGGCAAAATTTTCAATTTCTCTTATCATTTATAGTAAGAATGTACGAAAAAAGTATTATTCTCATCTTGTGTATGGTACATTTTACTGTAATTTGTGAGATAAATTCAAAGTTTTCACAGTGTAAGGTACATTTGCTTTATTTTATTGTAAACTTTCCTCGATTATTTTTCTCCGTGCACTGTTAAAAAAAAAGTGTCTTAGATGTCACGATTTTAAGACACAAAGTGACTTATTGAAGTCACCAGCTGTCTTAATACACAATAAATTTAGATTAAGACACTTAGGCGTCTTAATTAAGTCGTTTTGTGTCTTAACTAAGACACGTGTATTATATATTTTTTAGCAGTGTATTTCAGATCAATCTTTCGAATTAAATGCGATTCATAAGTGACTCGGCTCTGAAATCGCATCGCAATTTTTATTACTGGCAGGCGTGGATAGAATATTGTGGAAAATTCGTGTTACTTATTGTTTACAAATTTTCGGATTTTGTAATGGAAATTTGAAATAAGTTAAGTGTATTTTTTCAAGATTCAAAATGGGAATACAAAGCTGCATTTGTTACGTGAGAAAATATTTTGCCACAATAGGTTTGTATTCAATAACTGGATAAATTATACTGGTTATGCTAATTGAGCAGTGGAATGGCTAAAGAATGTGTGGAGTTCTAACTATTGGGTTTGATGGTTAAATAAGTGACCAAAAATATATATATATATATAGAATGTCTCAATATTAATGACCAGTAGAAAGGTATTACATTTTTTAAGATCTTATTTATTTATAAAACATACTTTATGGTTTTGTAATTTTTTTTACAAAAATTATGTGAAATATTTAATAATACTTTTGTATTATATAATAAAAGATATTAATTAATTTCACTACGCGTTTTGATCTGTACCAAAAAATATGTGCAGCTAATAAATTATATATATTTAATATTCTAAATCACTAACGGTATTATCTCGATGGTATCATAGATGAGAGCGTTAGACATGACACATGCTGAACTAATATAATTATCTACAAATAAATGTTATTGGTATCTAACATGGACCTCATTTCCACTTGTAATTTAAACGTTTTTGATACCATCTAACCTTTGCATAGATTGAAATCACTAACGATTATTATTCCCCAAAGTTGGTGTAAATGATTAAAATGATATACACACTAAATTAAGGTGTTATAATCAATCGAGTTAACATCTAGCCTTATAAGAAGTTGATACACTATTAATTATTTCTTTTAATACTAACTGGTTTCTAATTTTCACTATTAAAAAATGCAAAACACTTTATTTATAACAAATATATATATATATATAAATACGTCCAATTTTATTTTGTTTATTTTGAAGAATTTGCATGCGATTTTATTAAACAACCTATATACATTGAAGTAAATTAAAAAATAGCATAATATCGATATAGCTTAAGATATATACAGAATGAAATCGGTTAAATCAACGTCTAAATACTATTCAAAAGACGCTAATATCATGTCGACATCATTTATTTTGATTTAACATTGCTGAAAGGGATATTTATTTATTGATTTGATATTATATTACATTTTCCTAATCTCACTACTGATATTAAATTGCCATCAAACTTGTATTATCCTTCCCAGATTTCGCAGACTTGTTATTCGTATAATCATTTATTTCAATCGCAAGTTCGATTTTTAATATCTTTTATTTTACGTTAAGCAAGATGTAGTTCAGTATTTAACATAATTTTAATGTCAGTACAATTCTAAAAAAAACCTTCTACAAATAAATTCGTTATTTTCAACTTATACGAGTTTAACGTCAGTGATGCTTATGGTAAGAATGCTAAAAGTGAAAAAATAAATTCTGATTGAAAGCAATACACATCCTTCCTACGTTGGCGAGCTTTCAAAACTCTGTTGCAACGGCTGGTGTACTAGTTCTGACAAATATATCTATATTAATACACTGTATAATCGAAGTTCTTTTTTTTAAAGGAAAAGTAAAGCATACGTGCACAATTAAAGCAATTTCATTAAATCTGAGGAACGTACCGGCTGTTTTTACTTAATCAATGTGACAAAGAAAACTGATTCTCGAAAAGGTGAATTAACGTTTCTTCACAGATTAAAATTTTTCAATAAAAACATTGCCATAGTCACCGAACGTATATCAGGTTTCAAAAACCGTTTGCGTCATGAAATACTCATTTCAAAGCTACATATACTTTTCAAGTGCGCATATAATCTCCATTCGATACTTTCGACATTGCTTGAAGTATTTTTAGTTACAAATACATTTAATATGCATACGAAATTTTTCAGCATATATTGACTAAGGAGGAAAATGAAATCAATGAATTAAACATCGCCTCTCAAAAAGCGTCATTACTTTTATCGTTAATTTACTTGTGCAATCTGTAATTCTGCATCATAACTCTTATTTCGTGCATCGTAACACATTGAAAAATTACTATTAATTGTTAATTAATATCTACTACCATAATATTGACAACTAATGATAATAAAATATTATCAACCATTTTTAATTGTACAAACATATGTTGAAAATTACAGTATATACTTTTTTTATCGTAACTAATTATTGAATAATAAAAGTCACAATGTTATTGGATTTACATTATTACAAAGTAAATTTCAAATTTCAATATTGCTAAGATAGTTTCTTGAATGTGAAATATAATATCAGTTACGAAATAGAAATTAAAAAATAAAATTTAAAGTAGACACAGAATATTTTTTAAGAGCATCTGCAAAGTAATTGAATGGAAAATGAGTTGAGTCATAAATCAAAATGTTGTTAGATGATAAATAACTTTTTACAAACACTTCAAATTTCATATCTGCTTCTAAACTTATTCTTCGAAAAGATGTATTCGTGACATTTCCATAATAAAGATATTTGCATCTGCAAAATAATAACGCGATCGTAGTTAACGTAAAGGAACTCAAGTAATGAATTCGTTTTTTTATATAAAGATATTTCGCTTAAGAATAGTTCGCTTAAAATACGTTGCGCTCGGTTGAAAAATTATTTAAGGACAATTAATTAATATTCAATTATATCCCAATACAGACTCAAAAAATAAATAATTTACATATAATAATTACATTTTACATATTTGAAACGCATATACGTAACGTCAGTAAACATATTATTAACATAAGTAAATAATAAGAAAGTTAAAAAAAGTATTTATACTAATTTTAATAAACATTGAAACTGTATAATACAATAAAAATAATCCTAATAAAACGAGTGACTGTACACGTTATTTATGAATTTTGTAAAACAAACATGTGGCATAAAGTTAGTATCATTATTAGTTTTTCATTAAGACTATTTTGATGCAAAACTAACAAAGGCTTAAAGTACGTATGAAACTAAAAATAGTTTTCTTGTATTATTATACCATCCAATTACTTGCACAATTATAATAAAAAATATAAACATAAAAGACAGGGTGTAAAGTGATTTTATAAATATACTTTGAAATAAAGATTGACATATACTGTATTTACGTATTATAATATTTATATCATAAATATAATTATAATATATTCCACTTAAACTATATGCCAATATACTAAATTCAATAATAACATTTCCGAAAGCCGACATATACATAATTTAATCTATTTTAAATGTAATCGCATTTTATAATTACTTCAATTAAAAAAATTACAATATGAAAAAAGCAAATGAAAAGTATATAAAATGGTAAATAATCACGCGATCAAATTACGCAATGACGTATTAAAACTGTATATATAAGAGAAATGATTTTACATCGTTACAACTCGTACGTTTTAAATATTAGCATATATGGATAAATATAATCACATAATTAATAAAATCTGTAGAAAGTTGTTTTACTGCGCAATAAACAACGTTTTAAAATATAGTAAAAAAAGTCTCATATTCAAAACTCGTCATACATTAATTATTTAAATAATTCAAATTAATGTAAAAAACTAAAAAAGTATATATGTACCGTCTTTAGAAATTTGTTCGTTTATGTTTTAATTAAAATTCATTTTCATACCTTTTTGGGTTAACTAAAATACTACTATATATACG
>JABFQC010004915.1:0-12165 GCA_022817085.1 Psilanteris sp. ZL-2020
CTTTTCTTGCTTTTAAAATTTCAAACTTATAATACATGAAATTCAAACTGAATTAGTAAGCAATTAGCTTGCTAGCATAGGTTCGTATTACACCATGCTTTAAAGGTTAGATATTTCTCTCAGTGTACTTGAAGGCAAATTGTTGGAATAAATTATGACGTGCGCGCGGCAAAAGCCAGCTCGGAGCGCGCGCGTGTTCGTGCACTTATCACAATCACTTTTGCATCTCGACACGTGGTTCGGACTTTTAAATATCCGCGATTGTGTGGCAAATGAAACGCAACGACGAGTCGCCGCAATTGAATCGGCCGCGCTCCGCGAAATTGCGCCGATCGGGGCACTCACGGGCAACCGACGACCGGTCGTATGATTAACCGAATTAACATGACCGATCGGTCGTAGCGACTCGATGGCATTAAACGACCGATAACGAGTCTTAAGTAATAAGTAAAATCGGCGGGGTTTCGCGAAATCGCATCATACCGATCTCGGACTGAGAAAATGGTCGCCAGATAAGGAGCGAGGCCTCGGCGGTTTTAGGGCCTAAGGACAGTCGTTCCTGGAAGTTGTTGGTAATCGCTCGCCTGGCGGCCGACGTTCCGTTGCAAACTGCGAATCACAGTCGGCAGCCGTAACTGCCCGCGAGCCCACAATTTCCGTAAATACACGCTGAAAACCGATACCGTTCGGTTTGTTTCTTGCTCCCGCGGTCGAAAAAACGCCGACCTGCGCGCCTCCCCGGCGACGCTCGCGCGCCGGTTTTAATTATGAATTAACATCGATCGCGTGATCGCGTGCGACTTCGTCATTTGCCGCGCGGTGTCGCGCATTATTTAGACGCGTTTTCGCACGTGTTTACGCTTATTTACCGTCGCGCAATCAGGCGCGGGATTAATTGCCAGGATGGATTACGAAAAACAAATAAGATCGGCGTGGTTTATACCGTGCCGATTGGCCGACGTTGCGAGCGCGCGGGTCAGGAGTCGATTTGGTTGATTTTAAGTTTGAAATTGGTTTTAGAAGAAAACTGAAAACAAGCAGGAAACGGGGATAAAGCGATTTATAAAGTTGAGATGGTTTAAAAAATTGAGGGAAATTGAAATTGAAGGAACTAGTTATATGAGAACAATTTATATGATCAAATTGTATTTGATCGAATTTGCATATCAAAAATGATTTTTTTGGGGATAAAACAGTGATTTGAGGGATCAAAGTATGAAAGCGGTTTAGCAATTTCTACAAATATCCGGGACATTTTGTGTTTTATTTTATGCTGATTGATGACAATTTCGTACGCACGAATCAGAAGGAATACGCAAAACGAGCGAGACGGAAAGAGTGCCAAATACATCGATATTTCTTGTTGTTTAATATCGGTTATGCCACTTTGGGGTCACGCGTGCTAGACCACTTGTGCACCGTTTGCCGATTAATACAGTGTCTTGTAACCTTTTAACCGCGGTGCTGCGTTGGCGTGAACAACCAGTTTCACGAGAAAAATCGGAAATTGGAAAAAATGAAACGCGAATAAATTCGTATTCGAATCTGTTTTATTGCGACGGTTGTGAATAAAAAGACCAAACGGGAAATAGATGGTATTTTCTTAGAGTAAAAATATGTCGAAAAATTCAGGGAACTAAAATAAAGATATAAATCGAAATACAAATTTCAATCCGACTCGAAATTCGTATTATTTTGTCTACAAATAAACAAATAAATAAAATTAAGAAAAAATAGTTAACAGATCGAGAAGTCTTTCAGGTATCATATCTGAAAAAAAAATTCGGGTAACGAGATTGAAAAATATCCAAGGAACAAATCTGCGATTTTTATGGCTCGGGTCACGTGATTGCTTGTTGGATCACGTGATGCTGGACATGACAGTGGTGCGCTTATCTAACGAGCAGATGATTATCTTTGGTTTGTGCTAAACGATCGGTGGTATTGAATGTTCCAAAGCGGCACCTGCTGATTTCGAATGCAATTCGTGCTCGAGAGGTAGACGATTCTTCGTTTGCATTCCCGATAGACAAGGACAAGGGTTTCTTGGCGCGGCCGCTGACTCAGGCCGAGATCTCGGTGGCACCTCATTAGTCGAAATCAACCGGTAGGTAGCAATGTTCTGCATCGCTGGTACTGTTCGCCGGCCGAGAAAACTCCCGCGGTCCTTGATTTGCAGCAAAATTTAACTAACGAAAGCGAAATCATTGATTAGAATGGTTTATGCACATTTGATCGCACGTGGTAGTCCAATATCACGTGGTTTATTGGTTTGATAAGTTATATACATGTGTATATATATATATATATAGATGTTGGAAACTCGACGACTCGGGGTGGTCGTTAATTCAAATTGTATCCCAACTAAACTGATAATTGATATAAAACGGGCAAGTTCCTGCTGTGATAGTTGACCTACCTACGCGAAGATTAGCCTGAATTTACACGCACGCTCAACCTGTTGCTTGTTTACCGAACGTATTATGAGCGTCGGTTTCGTAGGCGTAACGCGATTCATTTGGAATGTATACCTTGTTTAAGCCTATTAAATAATATCAACACCACATCGGATATCAATCTCTTGTCCTAACATTATATATATGTATATATATATCATATATAAACACACACAAATTTTACATAAGATATAAATTGTTGTCAATTAGGAAGACCAATATATAAAAAATGATTTTAGATAACAAAAACATTCATTGGTCATGTATTTCGATTATTTTTTAATTCGATTACCACAAATTATTTTCGCTAACCTTCTTATATCTCTTTATTAGCTTTAAGCGCGTCATTGCGATATGTCGGTTATATTATTCGCGGGCATAAAATTCTGCAACTGCTCTTTTGCTGGACAAATATGTTGTTTACTATTCTGAAATGAGGCTACTTTTGTTCGTAAACGCTTTTGTTTTTTATCGGCAAAATCGTTGATGACTCAGTGGCGAAAAGATAATAATTGCGCTGAGAAAAGCTCGGATGATACGTGGGATCGTCCTTGCGCTCGCTCCCGCGGCCTCCATTGTCCGTTCCCCGCGCGAATTCACTGTTTATATTCTTGGCGCGGACTAACGAAAGTGGTTTACTTACGACTCACAGCACTCGACTCGAATAAACGAGCCTCGCAGTGTGTTAACCCATAATGAAAGCCTCTTATGACGTTATTATTATAAAGGTTTTCTGCTCCTTCGAATACGCGCGGCTAAATCAATGACAAAATTATGCGTCACCTGTTGCGTAACTGAAATCAGCGCTGGATTCAGAGGCAATAAAAAATAAGACAATGCGATCGGAATTAGCGACCAAAAGTGTTGTTAATTGCATTTACATAATTTTCCCCCGAACAACGCAAGAAATAAACAGTTTTACAGCTCGAAGCAATATTCGAGTTTTACGGAGGAAGCGCGTTTTTGTCGGTATTTGTTCGTTAATTATTCTTTGAAGAATGATTTTCGAACGAATTCATATAATAGCGCCGAAAGCGATTCAGGAACTGAAATAATAACTCAGAGCGAGAACGAGTCAACATTTAAGAACAAAATTGAAAGTAGAATTTGTAGTGCTCAAATTCAATTCGAAAATAAAATTTTAATATTATGAAAGCATTATAATAAAAAATTTCTCGCTGCTAAACTTGTTCATTATTTATAAACAAAACTTTGCGCTTCGGTCGACTTGGAACCATTTTTCAACAATTTTTAAATTTGGACCGGCAGAAAATAAGAAAATATACGGACCACGTCCGTTTCAACGGATTTTTATTATATTTTCTATACACAATAGAATCGTGCATTGCGCCGGCAAAAAATGTCATAGATATATTATAAGGAAATCCTTGATGTTTTCTTTTTATGCATTATCCGGAGTGACTTCGGGTTGCATAAAGAATTGTGACATACATTTTTATATTTAAAGAGCATCGGCAATTTGCGTCAATGCGTTGTCGTCAAATTATTTGACGTTAAATACTGTTATAAGGACGTCCAGGACGTTCGATTGTGAATCGTCGAAAATCGGATTTACGGATTAGCGGGCGAAAGTGAAACGCACCCGCGTCGACTCGAATCAGTCGGTATACGCGATGAAGAAAAAAATGACGAAATCGTATATTCTTATAGAGGACTCGCTCATTTAATAACACATAATTCACACGATTGCGTGTATTTGCTCAACACACGGGCGAACGGAAAGACGCGCATAGCGCGCGCAACCATAATCATATCGCGAGCATTATCGCGCGACATCGATTTCGCAAATATTCCCAGGAAGAAACGCAATCGTCCCGGAGCGTTTCGTAAGCCGCGCAGGATAAGGCGTCCGTTCGAGAAAAGACGGAGGAAAAACGGAGAATAGCTTATAAAGTTCGCGTGGATTCGAATCCCAGATGCGCCGCTAATCATTTCATCGCGGGGATTATTTCGACACAAAGATAAACGTCATATAATAATTAAATAATAACTTTTCCCAAGTTGTTAAAATGTTTATTAGACGCGTCATTGTGATGTAAATGAAATGTCCTGCGGCCCCGAAGTAGGTTAGAATGTTTATGCGCAAAGAAACATTGTTTTCCTGGTAATTATCCCGTTGTAAAACGTCGCACAGAAAATCGTGTATAAATCGTCGAAATGCGCGTTCAACATGAGAATAATTGTTATTATAATTTCGATGATATTTACTGCAGTTGTATTGTAATTTGCGCGCACCGAAAAAAGGTTATAATTTCATTAAAAACATTCATGTTTACATTTAAGAAACTTAAATGACATTCAAAGTTCTATTGTTTACCTTCGCGTTGTTACTAGGTTGTCAATAAAAACCGTCGTGTTTATTTTATTATTATATTTTTATGACGTTGAATTACCCTTTGATTTCTGCTTAAATAATGTTTTTCCTTTTTTCTTCTATTAAAATTTATCATAAAATACCGAAAAATTAATTTCCCGTTCAACACAGTTACCGTAATTTATAAAGTTTGACGGCATTGAATAGTCAGTATAGCCAACCGCAGGACCATTGTCAGCACCTGTTAATGAAAATTCATGAAAATCCTGCGCGATGTCGTTTGGATTTGCAAAAATGCGTTCGTTGGTGACAAAGAAAGAGAATTGAAAGAAAAGAGTAGGAGGTCAGACGAGGTTGCGCATGTTATGCAGCGAAAGTATACAGAACGCGGTTGCCGGCGTGCCACGACTATCCCTGATATGCATTGCGGAGCGCGTGCTGCCGCCTCCACTTGTGTATCTAATTGCATTACAGTCGGATTGCGAATGGCGGACGCGCAAACGACGCCCATACGTCGCACATGTCACTCAACGGAATCAAAAATGGATTCAAAAAATTTGCATTCCGCGAAATACATCGGTCCAAATTTGTGCGTCGAAAATTCGCGTTCCCTTTGATTCGATTTCGCGACCATTCGTTTTTGCCTTTTTTCCTTCCGACCCCGAATAAGTTCACGCCCGACAGACAATCTGTATAAAATAGTTGATGCAAACACGATTGAACGAACGATAAATTGAATTGCGACAACTGAAATTTCGATTATTTCTCCGATTCGACATGACTAATGATATTCAATCATTTTGCCTTATCTCCACCCATTGCAACGTCCAATTTTTTCACTCTCACGCGCAATGACGTATTTTCCATTCTATCCGCGTAAGAATTTCCGCGGCGTCAGAAAGCTTGTCGTTTAAAGGCAACGCGATATATTATCCGTTGACTTCAAACGCCTTTCATTAAAAACTTTTACGGCCTTATAATTACTTTGTCAGAATAGGAATCATTTATTGCGTTAAACGTGTAAATTTGACGATTTGTTGTTTTTTGTTTCAGGTAAGTTTGCCAATCGGATCGAATCGTAAGTCAGTGGCCAATCGTAACACCCGTTTTGCGAGCGACTGACAGGCTTCGTTGCCACGGCCAACCAGTTTCCCACATAAATCAGGATTAACAATGAATCAATCGTGTTTTCCATCCGAGCACCGACACGTAATTCGTCAGCACTATTTGTACATCATTTGTTTGCGTTTTACGCCTGCGCAACCGTCGACTCCGCGTCGTACGGGTTAACGCGTGTAACGAACGACCGCCAATAACATCTCCATTTGGGCCATTTCAGCGATCTCTCTATTGTGAACGACCGGTTGATATCGCGTACTAATTGAAAAGATGCGATAACGCAGCGACACTGATTTCAGCGCGATACGCGACGCGAGTCAGACAAAAAAGTTAACGCGGGAATTGTGCGAGTGTAAGTATGGCAAGCTTGGGAACTTAACACGGGGCTCGTCCTTGACCGGGTCTATCGTGTGACCGATCTGCGCGCATCACAATGCCGATCCCCCGTTCCCCGATGCCCCAAAGCTTCCACGACTTCGCATCGCTTTGCCAACGCGCGTCTCGGTTAACAGAAAGAATATCACGGCACCCCAGATGTCGAGTTACTGGCTGCTATCTGGAATACTGTGTCAAAAACTGCAGCGCTTGCTTTGGACTTGATGTTATGGGAAATGTGGAAATCGAATGTTCAGGTCTCAAAAGTTTGGTTGTCTCAACGTTTCTACACTGAAAACAATAATATTATGATTTTGACCAAACTAGATAATAAAAGGAGGAAAAGTGAGCTAAAACGTAAATAAACATTAGACAATATCATGGTACGTATTTACTAATTATTTACATTTTTGCCTATTTTTCCTATACTTTTCTTATCTAGTTTGATCAAATCTGTAAGATTATTTTTTTCAGTGTAGCTGTCTGCAATATTGATTGTAAATTATAAGTATATTATTATTATTGTTATTAATACTATAAATATTAATAGTAGTTTTTACGTGGTTCAATTTTTACACATTTATTATTTACATTTATTTAAGATTAAAAATTTATTTTCAACGGATTAAGATGATAATCTAGAAGATCATTATTTTTTACGATAAATTGGTTATAATAATTTTCTATTAGCGTTATTATTATTTTTTTGTTTGTAAAAATATAATTTTGATACTTGTGTTTCGCCGAGTCTTCGAGTAATCGTCCTTTGGTTGGATAATATTGTTACAACGCGATTATCACAGTGGCAGTAAAACCATTGAAATTAACCATAAAATAGTATTCTCAAGATGATCGGCCGTCATCCTTGGTCTGGTCTTAATCTGTTCGCACGTTTTCCAGTCGGCTTATAATTGCACGTAAACAGTCGAGTCATTGGAAAATAGACCTTTTTTACTCGGCCTTAGTCACTTGGTTCATTTATACAAACCTTTATTCCTTTATTTTAATAACACCAAAGTTAACTTTGTGTTCTATCGCTTTTCCAATTCTGCAATACGAGGTGTTAAATTTTTATTTCTCATAGATTACTATTATGTAATATCTTATACTATTTACTGTTATACTTATGAATAATTGCATAAAATGTGACAAATGTAAAATATTAAAAAATATCAGTAAATTTTGTTATTGTTTACAATTAAAGTTCTCCCACTTTTAAGTTGTCAATATAGTTATTTACATTTTGAATTCGTCTGTTTGCATTGATATTGCAAAAAATATATATATTCTTTTTTTTCTAACGATTGTGAACGACGTGAAGCTGAATTAAAACGTTTATAAGCGTTTGAATCAGCGGACTCATTTTTGTCCGGCTCTCAATTACGCGCGCCGAGGACAGCAGCGTTAAATTCGATATCAATTTGAGCCGCGTAATGGACTTTCTCCCGCGACTGATTACGCTGATTTATTTTATGTTCTTTCGACATTCCAAAAACGAGACCGCGCACGCAAACAATATCGGCGCAAACAAAACGCCGGTGACAAAAATTTCGGTGCCAACAATACACTTGAACGCGCGACTGATAATCCCCGCCGTTCGGTTTGCCGTATTCGCGCGTCGGACAAAACTGGTTTAACTTATGCAACCTATATTTTGTATCCAGCGTTGCGCAAGCCGCGTTTATTACAAGCGACAAATTACAAACGAAAACCCGATCCGGGTATCGGCGTGCCTTATTTTCCCGCAAAAGTCATCCCCGAGAACAGCGGCGCTCCGAAAAAGCGAATCTTTGCAGCGTTGCCGGGCAGGACGAACGTCCGCGACAAAACACCGTCTTCCGAGATCCGCGGGTCGGCTATTCGTTCGCAACCGCGCGGCCGTCCGGTAAACCAAGCCGAACAATGGAACGGCGCGAAATGAAACGGAACGGTGGAAGTGGGCTGGTAATTGAAACGCGCGCGATTAACGCCGGCGTAACGCGACGCGGCGAAAACTCAGGACAGGATTCAAATGAGCACCACTGGCGCGAGTTAAATAGTGGGAGTCGACTCGAGCAGTGCGATCTGGAGTGAGCGCGGGCCGGGCGCGGGGGGACGGGCTGAGACAATGGAGCATTAAAACCTCGGCGTGGTTTTCTAGACAGGAAATTACAGGGATCACGCGGAGATTGACAGAAAAACGGCCCGACGCGCTCGTAGATAACGCAAGTGCAACGCTCGGCACGATGCACCCCCGGCGTCGGTTTCCGCGGGCCCTCCTCGGACACACGTGAGAAAAACCCTCCGCGGGTCCGCGGGTGCCTTTGTTCGTCGCGAAACCCGCTCGCACGCGATACCGCCCCGCGCTCGCTTTTGCCCCGACTCAGTCGTATCCGACCTTAACGTCACTTTTTGCGCGCCAATAGAAATCCAATTAACGCCGTGCGCGCGCGCGCTCGCTCCCGTTCGCGACGCTTATAAATAGCCGCGCGCTGCGCGTAAATCAGCGGCCGATTGATTGGGCCAATTTGCATAATTGCCAGAATCAAAGGGGCACGCTTATGACGCAGGTATATATAATGGCGCCGCGACCGACACGCCTTTCGCGGATTGTTATAAATAAGCCGGGGCGACGCGTTCGTTTGTTCGTCGAGGGATATTTTAAGGTAATGAACGTATTGTCTGGCGGCGTGCGTTGAATCAATCGCGGTCGGCCGGGTCGTTCGTTTTGTGTATCTCTCGGGGGTTTTGATAAAATTGTCTCGGTTTGCGCAACGCTTTCAGCCGCGGCTGTACGTATTGTTCCGCTGGGCCGTAAATTTGAGTGGACTTTTCAACGGTATTGATAAAACGTGTTAATTAATATATATATATATATATATATATATATATATATATAAATATGTGTGTGTGTTTGCATAAGTTTATAAATTTCGTGACTGTGTCTATAATGTAGACATTTTTTTTGTTGACTTTCCAGAATTGTATTTTAATTTATATTTGTACAGAATGTAAGGGCACTTTAATTGAACAGAACGAGCGTGTTGTTATTTAAACAAACAAATTATTAATCAACAGAATTTATTAATTTTTTATTATTTTGCTGTGCATCGAAGGTATTATATAAAAATATAATAAAATCTAATTATAAACATATTTGTTTTCTATCATTACACTCAGAAAAATTATATACGAAAATTTACTATTTATAATACGAGCTTGGACTTTTATGCGAAAAACCGTGACATTACATGTTTACAAGTAATATTTACACTTAAAGTAGTAAATTTCTGCGTAAAAAACGTAAATTTTTCTGCTAAAAAGATAAATTTTATTGTTTGTCGCTTAAAAATCCAAGATCATATTATAAATAGTAATTTTTCATGTTTGATTCTTCTCAGTGTACATGTTGAAGTGTGTCTCGTTTTCAAAAAGAAAAATTATTTATTTATGATTAGTTTTCGAACATCTAAAGATATATTAATATCTAAAGAAATGACAACAATATTGCTCCGAAATGTTGTCCGTCAATGACACAATAAATAACTAAAACCTATGACAGATTGATAGTCGAAAAATAATACGTTGACAAATTACAATAATGATAATATAACGATTGGCGCCGAAGCGTCTGACACAATTAAGTTCGGCTTAAATATCGGGGCCACCGGTGGATTTCGCCGCCAAGACTAATAAAGGTTGCACAGAGATCGTGGCATCATACGGCATATTGGCAACATTAAGTTTAAATGTAACGTTGAGATTTATGTTGCCTCGCAGATGAAAGACGGATGGAGATAGAAAGAGGGGAGGAGATTAGGAGGGGAAAGAAAGAAGCAGCGGCAGAAGGGCTGAGGTCGCCGCAAGGCCTGATAGACCACACGGAGAGATCGGCTTAGCTCGTGGGGGGCCTAGCCCTTTTATCCTCACCCTATACCGAGCATTGCCTTCGAATTCATATTTGATCGAAAGCATATCTAGCGTATAACTGTTTCACCATTCGACGTGTACATTTGTTTTTTTTCTCCTTATATATGTTAAGTATCATTCCATAATTGCTAACGAAATGATTAACCAAGTCACGAAATAAAAACTAATCTCAAAGTCAAGAAACAAAAACAAAGCCCGGAAATAAATACAAAAATAAAAACAAAACCCAAACTCAAGTAATACAAACAAAAACAAAAATATAAACCAAAGCAAATCGAGAAATAAAAACGGAAAGATAAGATCAAAATGAAACGTTGGAAATAAATAACAAGCGATGCATTATTAATAACATAACCGACGGTTCTTAATAGTCACTTAATTTCATTTCACTCGACAAACATTTGCATGCGATTCTCGTTCGAATCCGGCCGTTTCCCTGGAATAAGTTGTCACGGCGTATTCAAATGATCGGTTTTCGTAACGTATCCGACAATAATTGTAACATTCAAAATTGACACGGCCGAAGCCGCGAACAGGACTTGGGAAACTCGGATCATTATCTCTCGGGGCTTAAGGATCGCGTAACCCGTTGAATACTGAATTTGTTGTTTCGAATACAAATTAAAACGTTGCCGTAATTTGCATAATATTTAATTAATCATTGCAATTAAATCGAATTGCGCTTATGGCGGTGGCAATTATTTTAATTGGCCGCGCGTTTCGCGTTCGGCGATTGCGAGCGTATAACGCGACTGCGCCACACGCCGACGTCGAAGACGCGGCCAGAAGTGAATTCGTTGAACGGCCGAGCCGTAGACCATATTAATAACTATATTCGCCGCGCGGCGTTTCACGGAATGGTCGATCGCGGTGTAACCGTTCTCTCGAATTTTTGCGCCGCGCGAGCAGCCTTCGTTCGTTATCGCGGCGTTTAACGACAACTATTTTACATAAGAGCGCATAAAGGCTAGAAACGTTACCGCCTCTATCAATTAGATTGGAGGATTTATTCGCGTTATCGCGGCACAAAGTTGCGTATCTGAAACCGCGTTGATACAAAGGTATGCGGCGCGGACATATGGCGGAGATCCCGAGCGCACAGTCCGCGGCGTTATTAATAACAGATCGGCCAGCCACTAACGATCCCCGCCGATTTCCGCGCTTTTCGATTATTCCGATGACTCACAAACCGGGTCCGGACGGAAAAAACGATGTCGCGAAACATTTGCCCGGTGATTTGTGTGATCGCACGGCTTGACATTCCAAATGTTTGTATATTCGTTTTATTTTTGTTTGTATTTATGTTTATGTTGCTTGTTGACACGAAAATCACTTATGTTTACATCAGCTTTATAGGTTTACTTCATAAATCAAATTAAATATCATTTTAAAATATCCTTAAAAATTCTCCATATATTTAAAAATCACACAAACAATTATATAAAGTTAATATAAATAAGAAAAACATTCATTTCACCATAACGTTAATTTCTTTATGTAATTAATTAATTGATCATTTGACTTCGGTCGTTATAAAAATAAACATCACTACTAAAACAAGTGTTTTAAATTGAGACATTTTCGTGCAAAAGACCTAAATAGTATCTAATAATAAGACACTTATATTATAACTTTTATAAAAATGTCTGTAAATAAGATATTTTTGTAACGTCAATTTTTGTAGTAATAGAAATAGAAATAACTACCATAATCAATAATTTAAAAAAAACTAGATACAGGGGAAAGTAATTGTTTATAAGCTACACGGAGAAAACATATATTTAACATTTTACTATATATAATATATCAAAAGTAGGATATACTTGAAAATATTATAAAAATTACTATATCATATGGTAAAAATGTCTACATAAGTTGAATATAACATTGTGCGCATTCAAAAGTGTAATACATTATATAATAATTTTTATAGTATTTTCAAGTATATTCTACTTTTGATATAGTATATAG
>JABFQC010004916.1:0-12164 GCA_022817085.1 Psilanteris sp. ZL-2020
CGATTCTTTGGCGATGATCGGGCCACGCATGTGCCACGAACAATGTCGATCGTTAGCAGCAATGCATGGGCCATGCATGTGCCGTTTGTTATTATCGGCAAACCACCAATTTTTCTACATGGGTAATATTATTTAGAATATACTACAATAAAAATACTTTGGAAAATTTTTAAACAGAATAAGGCATGGTTATTTTTGATTGTGTCGTTTATAAAAGATCAAGGTTCTTTAACATTTGTTATTTTTACAACGAAATAAATTCACTTAGCATCTTATCATATAATGAGGAAGCTCAAGATGGTTTAAATTTAGGTCAATTCAATTTAGATAATTCATTTTTTCTTTAAATATAATAATAAATCAGTAGAGGAATTTTATATTGCATGTATGTTTGTACATGTTATTATTATTACTATGATATTGTTTGTTCTAATGTTATATATATCAAATGTTGTTTATGGTGTTATTTATATACAAGATATATAATTGAATTTAAGTAATTGCGAATGCAAAGTTAATTCAATAATTGAATTGTAATTTAAAAATCCACGGTTGAAACGCGAACAAATTTAAAGAAATTTCAAACATTACGTTTCTTATATCTATATTTTACATTTGTGTATTTCGCATTGTATACTATTTTCAAGTTAATCATAAAATACATATAACGCAATGTAAATATACTACAATGTAACCATACAGGATATAATATTAAAAGAATGAAAGAAGAAATGATATAGGAAATCTTAAGAATTCATACATATCTCATTTCTGCATTTTTAATATTTGCATTCCAATTTAAACCGTCATTGTATTCTGATACGTACAAATGCAGCAAACATCCATTTCAATCATTTATTATTACCAGCGATCATGACAAAATGTAACAACAGTAAATACCCAAATATATTCATCATCCATATACCTTAAATCTTTAATTACTTAACCCTAAACAAAAAACGAGTATGCATCAAAAAGGTTCAATTCGGATATCACCAAACGCGTAATCATTTAAACGAATTTCACAAATATTTACAATAACGAATAATTACCACGTCCACTGTCACCGTCCAAGTAGAATCACTAAATTTATTTTATTATAATTTAATATTTATTATTTACAGTGTGTTTTTGAGTAATGTTTATTTATTTATAATGATTTATTTTGTAAAATATTAAGCCAAGGGTTTAAATAAAGAAATATATATATAAATCAATAACACATAACCCCATAACATCTAATTTTCCAAATTCCAAGTCCCCAAAAAAACCCATCCTCTTTTCAACCTCCTCCCCCTCCACCCCACCCTCCGCATTTCACCGAAACTTGACACTCGTCCTGCAAACATCCAAAATTTAACTCAGTCCACCGTGAATATTACCGCGCAATCATCCGGCGCGTTGAAATATCATAAAGTGCCATTCGAAAACCTTAACATTCGTTTCAAGCGAGCAACCGCGCCGTATCCTAACGTACAAGCGGAACAACAAGTAGAAGACGAAGAAACGGAACCGAATCTCTATCGCGCACGCAGATGTGTGAAATTCGTGGCGTCGCTTTTCGAGGAGGAGGATTTCGGTGGGTCGCCGGGGACGGCGGGGTCGTGGGGGGGTAAACTACGAAGGTACGTGCAAGGGAGATGAATGGCGGGTGCTGCCAGTGCATCATCGGCGGCTGCGCGTACTACGCGGGGGTGGTCGTTCTTGGATGCCGAGAACCGACAGTTACCGGCAAGCCGCGTAAGCAACTTCTCGTCACGCTGGTCGTGTCGTTTGCAAGCGCGAAACCCGTTATGATAATTTCGGTACGCGGCGACCAATAAGGTCGGGCGACTCGCGGCACCAGTCAATTATTATGCCGATTCGTGTTCGCGCAGTATCGGCCCTCGACGCCGAACAAAGGTGTGGTACTGGTGAGTGATCGGTCCGGCGTTCGAGCTTCATCCCGCGGAACCCGTTGATTGGCATGTTACGTGCACGCGAAACAGTTTGGCCGAAAACGCGGCGCAGCTCCTAGATCGCAGAGCCAGGCCAGTAATAGTGCTAACCGGATTCTTAATGGATGCGATGTAAGAGGAAGGCTTCGAGAACTCGCGACGAATATGACCGAGTCAAACGGTTTGGTCGAGTTGTGGTTCGGGTTGTAATTCGAATCGCGCTTATTGCGAACTGTCGGGTTTGCGCTGGCAAAGAGGTGGCAGACTGGGTCCACTGTCGCGCAACAGTTTTAATATTGTGTTGTTTGGATGGTGGCGTAAGAGATAGGGTTGGACGCTTTCAGTAGAAGAAATCGAGTTCGGTGAAACTGTCGGGATTGTGAACGTTCGATTTCACATTGATAAGATTTGATATTGACAAGCCGAATGTTGTCGACTGCGACGGAATTTAGCTGCCCAACGAGCTTTAATGGTTCGCAAATAATGCCCGATCGACGACCGGTGGTTGGGTGAATTCCGAAATTCCGCGTCACTCGGGTGGTTAATGTTCTTCTCGTTTTTTTTCTTGTTCGAACTCCAACGGATTCAAACCGATTTGTGACCATTGGCCGGTGTCGATCGAAAAGTTGCGCCGCGCCGCTTACAATTATGGCAATCGAATATTCGTCACGAGTTTTCAATCCAGTTCATCAAAGTGAATACCTCGTCTGTTATGCGTTTTGACTCGGTTGATGCGAAAACGATTAATGTGCACAGGTAAACAGGCTTTCAAGTGCCGCTGACGCTTCGCTTTAACGAAACGGTTTCGTTTTCTGTTTATTCATCGGTGCTTCATTCGGGACTCGATCGCGACGAATCTATGGCTACATAGCGAACGCATTTGCGAAAGCTTCACATACCATAAGGTAGGTAATACACGAGATTATTTTGTCATAACCGACTCGTTGATCAACTCGGTTCGACTGTATTCGTTTTTAAATTTTTAACTCGCCCGCAAAATAGCTACCCGTTGCGATTTTGACTCGGATGAGGCGATACCTTGCGCGATATCCCGCAGTCACTGATTTATGAAGCAGCGGTCTTTGTGCATAAGAAAACTTCATAATCATTCATACGAAATCACATTAATAATTGTGTCTGTTTGGTTTCCACGGAGGAGACAGCAAAGGTGACGGGAATTTACTTTGCGCTTTTATTTGGTCCTTTTTTACGGACTTTCGAGATATCGAGTTGAGTGTAAAATAAAGGAAGAAAAAAGGATGTCTGTGGCAATATTTTTCGCCGCGATACTCGGTACATTAATACTTCCAATTTTATTTATACATTTTGTGATATTTCTCGAATGTCGCAGAATTTTAAAACACCACGGAGATGGAAAACGATTGTCTCATTTGTTCCTATTGAATTATTTGAATTTTCGTGTTTCGTCCTGTCACGTGATTCGTTACGTTCTTGTTCGGTCCCGCATCTATGTATTATAGTTTATTAAAGCATAGTTGTTGAGCGGTTTTTTTTGTATTTAGCTACGAGTAATACTGAAATTTTAGGGGTAGCGAACAGTCTGCACCTGCTTTCAACGACTTTGGAATATCCACTTCCATTTCTCGTATCTCTTGCGTTAACGACCGTTCTTAGATTTCGGTTTACGACAGACCTACTTAAGGGATGATCAGCCAAACGGAAAATGAAGTTTATGACTCCGTCTTTACAATCGTAATTCTTCATTTCCGTTATACTTTGATTATGATGATGCAAATTTCACCGAAGATGTAATCTTCGAAATACTTGTTATTTTACTTCGAGTTTTTGGACTGATTTAAAGTTTCGAGCGCAATGATTTATTAAAACAGGCATTTAAACAGATAATCGTCATTTTTGCATAAAACAACGTTTAAATTCAATTACAAGCTGAAAGTGCTAAACATTTTTTCGGTTATAAATCTTCGCAGTTTATGTTTATTTCCATATATAAAGGCGATTCGATAAATTATTTATTCCATTATGCATGGCGATAGAAATAAAGCCGTTTTGGTTCGCGCAGAAGCGCATTTTCAATTAAAGAATGGATTACCGAATTATTTTTCTTTTATTAATCACCCGTTCGCAATTATGCGAAGGAAAACAGAATATGCAAATTTAAAGACTTCCATTTCCTAACCAAATATATCGATGCCTCGGCCGAAACAACAGTTTGCGAACTCAGTATTCTTTATTTTCCAATTATGATTCATCAGCCAACATCCATCAAATTCTTACGACTTGTCTTTTATGTAAATGAACCGGATTCTTTTCGTTCCTGTACCGTAGATCGCGGAAGTGAGGGGTAACCATCCGTAATGTCTTTAATGAAAAAGGGTGAATCGCTAAGCACGATGTGAAACACGAACCAACTTTGGAATCTCTTAGCGAAAGAAGAGAAGCAACGAAACTTAAGATGCCTAACTTCGGATTAGTATTATAGAAGTAATATACGTATCAAAGTATATAATGTTATTGTGCATATTAACCGTCTATCATTTTGTCCTACGAGATTTATTTTTGCTTCTTTTACATCAGTTGTATTGATCGTTCAACCGCCGAAACAATTTTTTCTTGCGAATTTTACCATATTGTTTCACAAAGTTAGCATAAGGATCATTTACCTAATTAATGCCTTGCCAATTTTGTGCAATTATTAGAAACATTGCAATTCCCACCGTAAATTCTGGCAACATTTTTCAGCTACACATGTTTGTTCATAATTTGCATGAAATAATAAACAATATTTTCTTAAAGTTAGTTTTATTTTTATTACGGTTTTTTTCAGCAGAATATATTTATAATTTAAAAGTATTAATTATAAACTTTAAAATAAGTGTCCAAGAAGTGTTTTTCAAGCACTCATAAGTGTTGCAAAAAGCTTCAAAAACATTCCCTATAGGAACACCTCTTTTTACATTATATACGTATGTATCCATATATACACCTAATTAAAAAAAATGGCAATAATATTGACTTTTATATTTCAACATTTCATACGTTCCCGCAAGCCGGGTCAGACGTGAAGCAAGTAATTGTTTATCAACAACTGGTGTTGATTCTCTGCACGGATATTAGCGTAATGTTAAGTTTAGTCACAGAGCTTTCAATATTTGGATTAGTTTGCGGTAGTACTTCCCGCGGGACGATGATCCAAGACACAGCAAACGTCTCGGGATCATTAACGTAATGTCGGCAATGCCGCGCGGGATGACTTTAATTATGCATTTTGCACTGTTTCGACTTCGAAATTGGAGTACCATGTTAATAGGGTGGAATTATTGATGGTCAGTCCCAGGTTGTACTTTCTAAAGTTTATTAATGGCGTGCCTATTGTTTTCATAATGCAGCGGTGACTACACTCCCGTGCAAACGTTAACTTCATTTAAAACGCCAATTACGAAAGTAAAATAATCCCGTTTGGAAATTATTTTTAGCAACGAACGCAATTAAGCGCCGAAGCGCCGGTTATAAATCCGAACCAGGTTGTGGATGTCTTCAAATTGCGCGGCGTTTATTTTGCGCCCTAGGGTGGAAAATTAGTCGACAGCGATAGCGCCGCAAAGATATAAGTAGCAGCGTTACGTTTGCGTACACGTCCGGGTGTCGCAAAAAAGTATCGCTCGATCGTTACGCGACCAAAACTCGCAACCACGGTGAATTTGCGTATTAAAGTATTCGCGCAGACACGCAGCGCGCTCAAAGACACCGAAATCGTGCTAAACAGCCGCGTATTAAAAGCGTATACGAGACACGCGGAATTCGGCGCGACTGCAGGAAAATGCATAAAACGATACGTGGTTAATGAATTCATATGTTGCGAGGACTTAACGTTCTCTCATAATGCGAAACGTCGCACAATGGCTCGGCGCTAAATAACTGTTCCGCAAATTTTACAGCTCCAATGATAGCGTCTGTTATAAAATGATCCCGCGCTGGTGTTAAATATTTCGTAGACAAAGAAAGACCCGTGGCGTATTTTACATACGCTGTCCCCCCTTCCGCCCATCCCTGTCTCCGCCCCTGCGTACACGCAACTTTCGCGACTTAAGAATAGATTCCACGTAACTAAATTAAAGACCCATGGCTCAAGAACTTGCGCGCCACTGATACCGCAGATAAGTTCTAAAAGTTTCGTTCTTTACTTTGAGACAATGGACCGTGTTCGGAAACTTACTTAAGCTCACTCCGCGCATCACTGTATCTTTATTCATTTCGTGACTGAGAAAAAGACAGCGCACCGGCTTGGGCGCACGAAGTTGGCGAATAAATGAAGAAAACAAATGTTACGACGTGGAACTGCAAAATTGTTCATATTACGTTTTACGTTACTTCGCGAAGAGAAACAACGCGCGAGCGAGCAAATAAATAAACAAGCGACCGATCGATCGAACAAACACGCGCGCGAACGCAATTATAATATTGTACGCGCGCGAAGAAATGACGCAACGCGGTGGGAAAGTCGAAACTAGTGGTATAGGCGTATAAACGGTCCGGCCGGGCGGGTTTTGAAGCGACGCGTCCGATTAAAACGCCCGTCGGTAAGTCCGGCGATCGGCAATGACATCGGCACGCGCACTTTTACGTTCGGCTGTCTTGCTCGTTCAATTTAAAACGAATATCATTGTGCCGGCGCATAAAGAATTATATGTTAAAGCGTATCCACTGCTCATATAAAGAAGACCCTCTCGCACAGAATACATCAAGAGAATATCATCGGAATTCAAAATAGAGCGATTTCCATATTCGCGGAATATAATTTCGTCAGCCGTGTTTCAAAGGCAACGTTGCGCTTCGATCTAAATACCAACTCATCCGTTGAGTGCAGATGAAATTAATATTTATATACGGCCTGAGTTCGTATACATATGCATGCTCGCGCGGGCCAAAAGATTTCTCTATTTTTTTGTCCCTATCTCTCTCCCTCTCTTTTTCACTCCCGAAAAACTGTATTAATTATAAACAGACCATTTACGAGCAAATGAAAATGGAAAATAAATGAGACGGTTTCTTTATAACAAACGCCCGACCACGCGATCGCGCGAAATTACATTTCGCGACAAAACACACGGGATTTTAAAGTTTGTTGTAGCGATTTCAATTGGGCTTTCGGCAAGGCTCGCTGGAGAATTCATCCAATTTGCATTGATATTTTGTATGGACGTTATCAACGGCATCGCGGGGGTGTAAATCGTAGGGGTTCTGGGACAGTCCATACTGGGACTAATGGGGACCTTTTTGGCGCGGGCAAAAAAGTTTATGCAACGCGAATATTAACTATATCGCAACCGAACGCGATTAACCAAGCCGTGTGCGCGGGCATCAAATGAGCAACGAGAATTTCACTGGCGAATATATACTATCGCTGTAATCCGAGCTACACGATAAAGTGCAAATTGCCGCGATCGTAATCTCTGTGTACGAAGATTAATCGGATATATGCTTCGCGCGGCATCGATCACACAGTACTGATTTACCGATCAATCAGACACAAATAGAACGATTAACCGCGCGCGCGGCACGATTCCAGTTAATCATTGCATTATCGTGCAGTTTCAGCCGACCGACTCAACATTCCTTGCGACTCGTCAATTACGCGCTTTGGTTCGCACTTCGCGCGCGCGACAGCAAAGTAATACGCGCGACGGCTCTTGCTTACAAGCCGTTTCATTCGCACAATTCGAACGTCACGAATGGACGCGAAACATTTGCATTGTGCGCAAACAATGCCCAATTTCGGCTGTAAACAATGTTTTTCATAATCAGATATATTATTGATAGAGAATTGATGAACTGAATGGGGATCCGTAATCGAATTGCGATTCATTTGTGCTTTTGAAATTTTTATGCGAACAATTGGAACGAGTTTTACAGACTGCGTTGACAGTTTATGTATCTTAACGGTTGTCTGGTTTTATTTGACTTTCCGACAACAAGATGAAGAATGATTATGACCTAGGTCATCAATGGTTTCGTTACTATTCATAATTGTAAGTGATTCAATATGTATCTACTTTTAGATGAATTCAGAAATTTTCTGAAAAGTTTTGTTTCAAAGTGTCATTTTACAAAAATAATAGATTTTGATTAAATTTTATTATATATTATATTATTGATGACATTACTGATTTTTTGGTAAAATTTGTGATGATTCTTGTGCGATAAATATCCGGGATATGTTGATTTGAAGTTGATTTAAATTTTGAGTCAATTTGATATTGAGTTTTAGGACTAGAATGAAAAAATGATTTTCTCTGAAGTGTTCTCTATCGTTTCCATGTTAATTCTTATAATAACTGAAGTAAAATGATCAATAATTATATAAAAAATTAGTATATATCCTGGTATAATGTCTTTTTGTTTGATTAACTTTATTTGGTTATTTAGTTAAGTATTTTCAGGGTTATTTTTTGGACGATATATAATTTGACTTATAAATAGAGTGACTTCTTAGTGCTGAAATATAATTAGTATATAAGTTGCTTGAATTGAAATTTGAATTGAAATTTAAAAAAAAAAACAATTGGACAAAAATTGTTTATAAGCACCGTGGCACGAATTTAGAATTAATTATGGAAAATCAGATAGTGACGATGGAAGAATTAATTATTGCATTATGAGTGAAGTATGCAAGAAATGGGGAATAATAAAATATCTCAAAAATGCATAAATTTAAATACATTTGGATCCTCGTTATAACATAATGCATTGAATTAAATAAACATTAAAATGTATCGGCGCGTTGTTATTGACAAAAAATTCGGCATTATATCGTAAAGCATTTGTTAAAATTATTCATAATAGAATGAATTTTAAATTAACAAAATTTGCATTGCGTATAATCAATATGATTATTGAACTATAATTAATTAAAACTGACGAACAAATTTAATTAAGCATTCTATTTTTTTTGTAGATCATCATAAAAACGCTGAAATTGTATACTTGGCATTTAAAATTTGTGTACATTTTTAGAATTTTCCTAATAGTTTCTTTCACAATCGTTTTATAAATTTACTTTAGAATCGAATTTTATAGTTTATTAATGAAAATTCTTGAAATTGCTCCAGAAGGTAACGTAATTTTCATTTGTAAATGTAAAAAATAATTTGATTCATTGGGTATGTTTTTCTTTAATTTACAATGCATTTTTTTTTTACTTAAAGAAACAGCAGTGGAACTTATTAGAATGGCAGCCACGTTTATTTTCAAGCAGTGTGACGTTTGCCTCGTGGAATGTTGCTGACAGCAAAAAGAAACTTGCCACAATGACTCTTATACAAATACAATGTTTTACATATTGTAACAGTAACAATATTATGTAAAGTACGAGAGTATAGATACAGATACATATAGAGATCTAATGTTGGTGTATCACGTGATGTAAATAAATGGTGTGTGCACACTCACACTAAAGCAAAACGGAGTATTTGATTTTGCAGCTTCTGGGTATTCCTCGATTCCTTTTCAATCTTTTATACCACTGCGCCACCTTTGAGTCTTTTTTCCATCTCGTAAACATAATTTTAAAAACAGTCGTAAGTAAAGGAGAGGTTTACATTTATAAATTTCACGGTATATGAGGTTTATTATGAACAGCATTATACGTTTGTATTAATATCTGAGATTTAAAGAATATTACTATATAAAATGTTATATATATATATATATGGAATATTTATGATAGAAAAAGGAATTTAATATTAAATTCTGACTTGAACATTTGTTACGTCGTTCAATTATTTGTAATATTCAACTCAAAAATATAACTCTTCGAACAACCATTAATATTTCATTAAATTTACCTTATACGTTTTGTTTTAATTTTTAAGCATTTATTTAATAACATTTTCGATCGCAATCTGAATCTAAATGAAAAATGTAAATGCATTGTACGCCATAGTAAAATTAACAAAACGGATTCGGAATTCTAAACTAAAACTTTATATTATAACCGAATTTCTAGTCGGGATTTATGTTATTTATTCTGAATAATATTATTATACAGACACAAACGCTGTTAACAAATTGTATGTTTGAAACATTATTTTTTTCTATTTTTTTGTATTTGATAAATCCATGAATCGCGAGGTCTTAAATGTGAATTTTCGAAAGTAATGTTAATACGTAAACCAAAAATGAACGAGAAGTTCTTGTTCGTTAATGTTTTAAAAAAATTAAATTTTATGTTTAAATATAAAACATGAGATTTCAATAATTTATCAACTTATTTAAAACAAAAAAAATTAATAAATAAAAGATTGCATCCAATTTTTAGTCAAGCGAGTGTTTTTAAACACGCGCGCAATTAGAAGAGATAAATCAATACAATTAAACCTCCCGTGCATTTAAATTTACAACCAACCAAATTAGAGCTTTGTATAAAACATGTATAAGAATTCAAAGATACTCAACATGTAATTAAATGTTTATTGAATAAATGAATATGATAATGCAAATTAATTTAGCGTAATTAATTAATTTTTGTTAATCTGACTAATTACTAAACTTATTAATTCATTACACAGTTAAATTAATTAATTTCAGATGCGAACGATATACACGGAGCACAATATATAATATGAAAATAATTATACTTTCTGAATATTGTTATCGCAAACCATCCTCGTATAGACTTGCGGAATAATAAAATAATGTCAAAGAAAGTCTGCAAAAATTGATCCGCGAAATAAAATGAATATTGCGAAGTCTGAAATATAGTTAACTGTAGTCCAAATAATTTCAGTTGGGAAGAAAAATGATAGAAACGTTACATTTAGGAATGCTTCACATAAAGTTCATTAAAAGTACACTCAACCTTTAAAGGTTTAATTTGTCTGGTACGAAATGGATAAGTTGAATAAAGTATATGCGCATCTTCAATCGGAAAATGAAATTATGCGATACTATTTTCATTAATAATCCCCGCTTAGACTATATTTAGAAGATCACTTCATGAGCTAAATCAGTGATACATTTTCGAATATAAAATTTAGTGTAGACCTGGAATAAATCAAACAGTTTTCGTTCGTATATATTATTATTATCATGCAATTAGGATTTGAATGTAAAATAATTTTATATTGTATTTATACAAACTGTTAAATATTAAATTTTATAGATAGCAACTATTTTTAATAAATTATTATTTAATACATTTGATAATAATAATTAATCGTGTGTAGAGAAGTATTTTGGTTATAGGATATTATAAAATGATAATATAAAATAGTAGATATAATATCAATGACGACAAATTTCTAATAAAACTGTCAAAACGATATATTTCAAATAAATTACGAATACATTTTCATTGCATATTTTATATAACTTTTTTAAGAGAATATATTTGTATATTTAACGATATACATTATTTACGTAATTGTGTTGAAATGTAAAAATGTTTATAAAATGATAGATATTCTTATAAAAAACAAACTTAGCGAAATTGAATTTAAAACCAAGTTTACACGAGTTTACATAACATAATCGTTATATTTAAGTTTCTTCCTGAGTCCTGTTATTGACTACCTATTGAACACATATAAGTGATAATATAAAACTATTGACGTTTATATTCATGCTCTGTATTCAAAATTGTGTATATAGGTTTCAATTATGTATACACGAAAAACGATCTGTGTAAAATACGATAACCGAGATATAATTTTATTTAAAAAATGATAAATAATTATCTTGCACTGAATTAATTTCAATATTATTTGCAGACAGTCGCAGATATTATTACAATATAACTGCAGTTTTAAATATTTCAAACAGAAATTGCTCGATTTTAATTCGTGCGGTTTAAGAATCTAAATTAAATATGTGAATTTGATTATAAATTAAAAAAGAATTTGTACGTTGTTGCTTACAATTCATAAAGAATTAACTTGAATAAACATAAGTTAAGAAATGATAAGAATACATATTTTAGGTTTAATATATATTTCATTAATCAAGTAGACTATTTATTTATGAATGTTAAAGAAAAGAATAAAGTAAATTTTAATCAATTTTAATGAGATTTTTTGTGCTATTCTTTTATGATTAAATATTCTTATTTTAATTGTTAAAACATCTTTTCTTTGTATTATATACATATATATATATAAAAGAAATATACTTCATGCGAAAGGTGAATTTTTTGAAATAATAATATAGTTAAAATTTATATGCTACATCACTTATACATAATAAGTATACTAA
>JABFQC010004917.1:0-12161 GCA_022817085.1 Psilanteris sp. ZL-2020
ACTTATAAGCGTTTAAAACGTTCTATTTGGATGTATACAAACATTAGTATTAAAGAACACTTTAATTAATAAGAACGTTTGAAAAACACTTTCAAAACACTTGTTTTTACAGTGTAATAGCACACCTACTATAATTAATAATAAATACGAGTTTACAATAAATACTCTATATTAAATTTTACTGTAAATTAATATTGTTGTAATGGTAATATATTGTAAATAATTCAATAGCCATTAGTATGGTTATATACAAATATATTAATGACAAACATATCAAGTATACATTTTTGAAACTCTGATATACAATTGTAACTAACACTAAGATTCACCATTAAGTCGAATTTCGTGTGTATTCAATGAACGTCGATAAGTTCGAAACAATCAATAAAGCAATGCAAAGTTTGAGATAGGCATCTCTCAGCTCGGTTAAACTTCCTAGACGCTGATGTATTAATTTCATACATACGTCTTCTCCAAAATTCAATTCCTATTTGTAGGGTTCGTATTTCTGCGATATTACAACAACATCTCAACAGCATTTCGTTCAAAAGCCGACTTTGAAAATATGTGATTGCACGGTTGCATTTACGGTTCTGTCAATTCAATGAAAATCTTGGTTAGAAGAAGAGGACTAATTTCACGCGTTTAAAATTATCTTTTTTTTAGGGGCATAAAAACAACTATTGACGTTAAACTCGAGCAAAAATGGATCTTTGCAAAACTCAACTTTTAAAAGAATTTTGGATGGAAACCATTATGGATGCTTGCAGATATTACTGGAGACAATATTTTTGCCAATAAATACTATATAAATTAATATATCATATAGTAAATTTACTATATAATATAGTAATGTTTCGTAGAATGTTTGCAAGATTGAAATTGAATATGGTAAAGTCTTTATTTTTAAACACACTTCATTCTGCGTGTATTTTTTGATAAAACGTTCTTTCCGTGTAATATTACGCGGAAAAAAACGTAATCTTACAAGACGAACACTCAAAACACACGATTAATATAAACGAACGTTTTATTTAATTCATTATATCGAGCATAAATCATTGTCGCGTAATCATTTTCCGAGTTTGCGTTATCGCGCAAGATATTTGTTCGGTGAACATTTTTCAACGCAGTCCAATTGAAAGATTTCGCGCGAACAAATATACGTGGTTTTCGTACGATTGTCGTGTAATATTAGTTGTTGTCAGCAAATGTTGCTCGGTTAACAAAATATTATTAAATGTGTTATATTGTAATATTGTAAGTAAACCTTTTCTACGCACAAAAACTTGAAACATATTTTGCAAACAATGACGAGCTAATATAGATTATTGTTACCATAAAGTTATAGTTGTTTATAAATTCGAGATTATTAATTTATTCTTGTTTACAAGATTTTAGTATTTATATACGTATATTAATTTATAAACGATTATAATAAACAAATTCATTCAATCGCGTTTCATTGATGACTCCGAGATGATTTACCATGAATGAACTGTCTCGGATACGAGTTGCGAATTTCGTAATTAACAGTGCAATAAGAAAATATGCGTAATCACATGATTAAAACGTCTTATGTCTGCGCAAAATAATATCCTCGTGATTACGCGAAATCGTTTGCAGCACCGCTAATTATAAATTTCTCTCTGGGTCGGTTTTGCTGGATTTACATCCGCAGCTGTTGGGGCTAGGTTTAATCGACGGTTAACGTCGAGATCCGACGCTAACCGCAACGCCAGATCCTGCGTCGGTACGCTTAATCCGCCAATTTCAGCCGACTGTCTGTAAAACAAGCGTACCAGCCCGCAATGACAATCCGATTACAATAATCACAAGATGGTGATTCCGCGAAGATTAAAGCGCCACCTTAGAACCGATGTAAAAACCACGCAGACCGAAGTGCTCCCTACGTATATACGTTATATTTTCCACATTTTGCTTTTCTTTTTCACCATTTAACCCGTTTGGTTATAACGCTCACGGTATACAGGATATTATGATAAAAGCGAATCAAAATAAAAGTATTGAACGTTCAACGGATGCCTGCCTCTTTGCGCTTAATCCCAAAATTCATTCGCCAGGTGTTGGCTTTTTATACAGTGATTAACAATTCTATTAGCGAGACATTTTTATTGCAAACAAAATTCTTTTTTAATTTAATTTAATCAACATTTTTCGTTACGTATATTTTATGTTATGAAGTATTTCCGAAATCTACCTGCAAATGTATATTATTTCTTAAATAACGATTCAATGTAATAATTCTTTATGTTACGTTCGTTAGAGCTCCGGTAAATAAGATGCATTTACTATAATATGTTCTATATGTATGCTTACGTCATGTCATGTGTGTCTGGCGATATAATAACGAGTGTACGCAAAATGTTGCGATTATTAATTAGCAGTACCTGGTGTGTTAAAATTGACAATAAAAGCAATAGATGTTCTCAAATTATACCAAAAACACCGCTATACGTATGTGTATTTATTAAATAATCCATTTTAATTTGTCAATCAATATCATAGTTCAATCGAAAATTCAATTTTCAGAAATTAGTTAATAGTTTGCATTATCATAGTAATCATGAATGAGACTTCTAATTCGATTCAGTATATATAATTTAGTGACTAACATATTATACATAATTATAATTATTTGGTATTTTTCACGAATATAAAGATGCTATTTAAAAACGTACTTTTTGAAATGCATACGATCAATTGAATTGCAGAAACGTTGCTAAAAAATAGCGTTAATAGTTGCGTCAAAGTGGAGTATTGAATATCTTTGCGCGCTCGGGTCATTTTATTTGTCCGTGTCAGATGTGTCACAAAAACGACGCAGTTTGCGAGATCGAAGAAATGGTTTGCGAACTTTGACCTTTCTAGAGTCCGACGACTTCACACAGCGAACGTGAACGGCGCTTTAATTGTAAACATTGTTTAATGGGTTGAAAATTGGTCAATCGAACGGGAAACGAAACAGGGACGGCATATTGAGTGACTTACTTTATGATAATGGACTTGCGTCAAACGAAGTAGATCGACATATCCAAAAATAATAATGACTCGAGCTTTGGTAGCGCTTTATCTGCCGTATTATGTTAAACTCGCTGTGCACTTTTTTCCTGTCGTAAACATTAGCAAACCGACAGATAAATAATTAAACTTTAAACGTATCAATGAACCAGAATCATTGAGGCATAATTGAGCAGATATAATCGCTTTTTGCGTTGCTGTTAGTTTAGTAGCTTTTATGATCATGAAGGAGACGCGTCGATATGAACGAGAGTGAACAAAATTAAAAAATACTGTACGGCAGTGTGGTGAAATCCATTAAAAATAAGGCAACATTCGTGGCAATTTTTTTCTTTGCATAACATTGTTCGATTTTAAATCTCATTTCCTCCTGCGAACGATACTTTTCGTTACAAATGCACGTTTAATAATTTGACTTGGGTGATTTATTGGGTGATTGCAACAACTGTGAAGGTTACAGATCTGCCAAATTATTATTGCTGAGTTCAGACAGTACACAAAATTGCTAAATTAACTTCTAAGCTTATCATAAAATTAGGCTGTTTCGGCGCTTTGTTTTCTGTAACGTTTATAGGTTAATCGACTGCAATCGCGTCGAAATATCGACATATTGAATGGGCTGACGGTGGTCGGAAGGTGGCTAGCGGATCAGGGAAAGAAATTTCATATCGTCTATAGTGAGGGAAATTTTAATTTCTTTCCGGAAATTAGGGAGGAAACCTTCATTTATCAGACACGTGTGACAAAAAAATTGTTTATAATGGGAAATTATCCATGAGTCAGGATTTCAAATTCAGTTTATTATTTCGCAAAAAAATCATGAATTATAATTTATATTTAATGCAATTTGTGACTAATAATTCTTAGAAATAATTTAATTGAAACATTTGCAAACATTAATCCAGCCAATTCATATTATTTGGTAAATAACAAATGATTATAATCAATTTTTGAAATTCTGACAAACTGAAAAACATAATTTCGTATACTGTTCAAAAAAAATGTTATATGTTTTAGTTATTTTTTATTGAACTATGTTGAATACATAATCGATGCGTAATAAATTAAGAGATGATATTTTTCAGTGAATGTAGTACAACTTAGAGGAAAATGAATATATCCGTAAATAACACAAATAACAGTTATTGATTCAATATATGTGAGGAGCATATTTATAATATATTGATCTGTTAGCATAGTATATAATTCTTAAATTTGTTGATACAAATTATTAATTTAAATTACAATTAGAATATTTGAATTACATAATAATACATTATGAAATTTACGTGTTTACGTTATATTGCATATAAATGTAAAGTAAAGCAATAAAAAGGCAATTGACATTAAAAATTAAAGAAAAAAAATGAAACTGTGAAAATAATTTATTGAATTATTCATTGGAACGTATTTGAGGCACTATAACGGCTTTAAACAAACAAATGTATAAAGACAAAGTGGAAGGATGCGATATGCAATCAAACGAGCGCGTTTCTGCCGGTAATATCTATAGACTTGTTAGAATAATATCGTTGATACGGAGGAGATAGTAATTAAGGAGCTTTTCACGATGAAGCCTCGAGCGCATTCCTCTTTGAAGCATCAAACGCGAAATCTCGATTACGATTTATATCGAGGAAAACCGAGAGCCAAACCGGGACGTCATCGGCGTAAATAACTCTCGTAGCTCCCGCATTTTCTACTTCTGTCTTTGTCAGCCCTTCGCCCTGTGTATTTTACTCGCCGCTCAAATTCATGCTATTCCATTTCGACAATTTTACTTGTAAAATTTAAATCAAAGCCTGCCATAAATTCTATAAAAAAAAGTATGCATGTTCTGCTTTTCATATTTATTTCTTATGTCATCTTCAGAGATTTCGACACGCGTAAATATTAGTTATTTTGCATTTCATCTTATATCTAAATTTTCAATTGATATGATAGGAGCAGCAATTTTATATTCGCAGTGTAAGAATATTATAGAGTAAAAGTATAATTCATCTTATTGGATTCATTTTTATGATTCTTGAACATGAATGCTTATATAATCATACGCATTTACCATTTAATTAGATATATTTATATAGTAGTTCTTATAAATCAATTATATTAATTAATCAACGAATTCTCTTCAACAAATTCTTAAACATAAAAATCTATACGGTTTGCAGAGGGAGTTTAATCTATATATTTTTAGCAGTTTGAATACGCATATTTATAACAATACGTTTGAATACATTTTTTTAGAAAACAACACAACTATAAAGTTATAAATTTAAAACGCATGGAGTCAATGTCAATGTGGGTTGATGTCGAAATTAATCGATCCTTTATTAAAGTTTTACTGGATATAATTCAAAACTAGCTTAAAATACAAAACTGTGATAATTGCATATTGATTATTTCTTACAGAATGTTTCTAAATAAACAATTCATGACTGGAACAATTTTTTCTCGAAATCAATTCATAGTTTAACTCCAATTTAAATTATTTAAAATAAATAGGATAATCTAACAATTAATTATCAACTTTTGTTAATTAAATTATTATTGTTTTCATATTTATATATAAATTCGTGACATAGTAAACCACTTGATGCAACTGATCTTAAATAATTATCATAAATAATATTACTCGAATATACGACTGACAAATAATAACGTTGTATATTAGAATATTCATAAAAGACAGTAAATGTTAGAATTAACAACAAAAATGTTAACAAACATAATTTGTCTAAAATAAATTTGAAATTTCACAGTAAATTTGTTAAATCAGTGAATATTGAAATACTATATAGCTCTGTTGATGAATCAAATCGTGTATTTAATTATAAATACTCGCGTATTTTAAAATAAGAAAATGTTTTAATTAAGAAGTTTGTGTTTTAAATTATGATATTTAATATCTATGTATTTAGTTTTTTTTTGTATTTACTTAGACTGTCATAATATACCTCATAAAAAAGCAAACGATTAAAATATTTGTCAATATTTAAAAATAAAATTCGTTAAATGAGACAAAGCAGTTGTTTTATTAGCATAATTTTGTTATACTTCAACATTCAGAAGCTAATAAAGTCATAAAACGAAATAGAATGCCAAAGGTAAAATAAAATTAAAATCCATACATTAATTAAAATGCGCAATAAAATCATAAAATAAATGTAAGTGTGAAATTGAGTTTTGCATCGATATTCAAGATTCATAAATTATAGATATATAATATTTCAGACATTCTAAAAGTAGACCAACGTTTTGAAGCTGTTATTAACCACTTTTGAAGATATTCTCAATAATATAGCTTCAAAGCGAAGTCTGAGAGTATTTCAAATTAGACGTTCCGTCATGCGTGATATTATTCAATCACCTATATATGTACCTAAAATATCAAATGATTCGTTATCTAAAATTTTAACTAAATTTGGAATAGTATACATTAAAACAGTAAAATATAAATTTCAAAAGCTAAACATTCATAAATGAAGATTATTAGTTTGGAAGCACGATGTAAAGGATAACGCATATAATAATTGAATTAACATGTAATACTCGAAATACGTTTATTGACTATTTCGTTTGTTAAGAGAAATTATGTAAGACTATTATATAATTATTTACAGACTGAGAAAATTAAATTAAAAAGGTATAGTCTTGAGACAAACAAGTTAATCATCAAGAAACTACATTTAATTTTTAAAGTTTGTTAGTTGTAAAGGGTAAATCTCAAATTGGATTCATCCTATTCCACGATGTACACTTTGTAAAGAAATAAAAAAAATGTGTTTTACTCACTGAGTGAGTAAACTCGTTATTTAAGCAAATGCCGTCTTAAAACACGAAAGAAGCGCGTATTCTTTGATGCGAATTTCGTAAATAAAACGACACCGACACTCGTATCTTAAATTTGATAATAAACGTAAAATCCGGCAGCATGTCTCAAATGGTCAATCACTGTCTACTTAACCGCGCCCGGTAATTTCGCTCTTAATGGTAAGCATGATGGTGGACGCGTTTTTTGCAGCGACTCTAACGCGTCGACGGCAATTCGAATTATTTTATTTTCCGGTTAACGACCTCTGGGCTTTCATGAAATAAGACGGCGAAACAAAACGCGTGTATCATAGGAACGTCTGGTTCTTAATAGCGACACGTTAACGTTTTAGTGTGAACTCGAGTGAAGGGCGCGTGAAATATTGCGCGCTCGACACCGGAGCTCCATTAATACGTGAGATCTGATGCCCGGAATACGCTATTTTTAGGCCTCAATCAAACCCGGAAACGTGGCCGTCCTCTTTTTATCTTAACGTTTGTCCGTCTCGCTTGATAAACATTTTAGCATCTCTTGGCGCATATAAAATAGTGCCCAATTATACTCATAACTATGAGGTTCGGCTCTCTCGCAATGAGTTTCGCTTTACGTTTCGACCAATCAATGCTTTGCCTAACTTTGGTCATTTCATTTTCGAAATTTGCAATATAAGGTCAATCTAATTGTCGATAACAATAATTTTATCGGTTACGATTGTTTGGCGTTTTAAACAATTAAGTCAGCCGCTATACGGTTCAATTGAAAATACATCATTTTTGCCAAATTGAAATTTTGCAAATGTTGCAAATTCGTGTATCATTTAAAAGTACCCGGGAATAGACATGAGAATTTTCGTATTGATTACGAAAAAATAATTTTTTGTCATTTTTTGGAAAAATCCAAAGGGGTATATCTTAAAAATGGCAATTTTTGGCCAAAAAATGAAAATGTTACAAATTCGTATAAACTTTGCACACCGATAGATCCAACTACTATGAGAATGAAAACACCCCAAATAGTGATTTCAAAGTCGTTCAAAGTCGAAAATGACGTCATTAAAAATTTAATTTATTTCTTAAAACATACATTTCGGCGTGTCATTGGCAGGAATTTCAATTATATTATTTAAAAGTACCCGAATAGACATGAGAATCCAACCAGAATTCGATAAAAAGTCATTTGGTATTGATTACGAAAAAATAATTTTTTGTCATTTTTTGGAAAAATCCAAAGGGGTATACCTTAAAAAATGGCAATTTTTGGCCAAAAAATGAAAATGTTGCGAATTCGTGTAAACTTTGCACACCGATAGAGCTATCTACTATGACCATGAAAACACCCCAAATAGTGATTTCAAAGTCGTTCAAAGTCGAAAATGACGACATTAAAAATTTAATTTGTTTCTTAAAACATACATTTCGGCGTGTCATTGGCAGGAATTTCAATTATATTATTTAAAAGTACCCGAATAGACATGACAATCTATCCAGTAATCGATATTAAGTTACTTCAGATCGATTGCGAAAAATTTATTTTTTTCCAATTGACAAAATTGACGTTACATTTATGTATAAAAGATATTTCGAAAATTGTTTTTGAAATTACCATTATTTTGTTTTGAAAAAAACATTCTCTAAAAGAGATTACTTTTTGTCTTCTTATCTCAAAATAAGAAGTCTTGTTTTCAACTGCTACAGATCATCAAACATTTTGTCTCCGCGTTTGAACTGTCGATGCACGTATTACGGAGACGATCAAGCGCAAAGATTTTATTCTTAATTAAAATGTCATTTTATCATCAGACGGTGCATACCAATCACTTAATGATTTTATGCATGTTAAAAACGATGTCACCGTATTTGTCACCAATCGTCACAAATGAAAATGTTATGAGTTTATATTATTCTCAAACTGGCAAATGTGTGTTGTGATTTGAAAAAAGAGAGCATATAAACAAGGAGCGAAAATAATTTTCTACTTAAAGAAAACGGTTGGAGTAAATCTTGCATCGTTATACAGTTTGCCATTTTCTGGTTTCCGACGCTACGAACGATGCGCAAGGAAGCTACACTGTTATACTGTTGCGCGCCATTCCGCAATTCCGGTAATGACTTTGTTCATTTTATTAGCGTTGGGTTTAACGTTTTGGTGAAATGTTTACAGATCCCGCTGAAAATTGCATTACTCCTGATTATTTACACATATCTAAGTGTAGCCGCTGCGCGGAATGCGTCATTACCAATTATGACTTTGTGTAGTCGGTAAAACAAACCCATGTTACTTTCCTCGAGGACAGACTTAATTCGACGCTATCTGGCACTCGATTTTGCAGAAAACGATCGGCTTTTTTAGTATTGCGTTACACGATGAGGCGCGATTCATTTTTGGGTTCTAAATGTCTACACATGTCAGTTGCATTGTATACGTTATTTGACTGCAACCTTATACGCTTCGCACACAATAAATGCAGATTTACACACAACCCGCATGCAAGTCACGTATGAGTCATGCAAAGTGATTCACTTAATAATCACATATAATACCTTAAACTCCAGCCAACAACTAATACGAAACTCAGCTGCAACTCTGCGTCCCATATACAACTCGCAACACACACACACACACACACACGTATAACCTTTGACGGTAAAAGTTTGGAAATTCAACGGTAAAGGTAAATCCGAAAGCCCTCTTTTGTACGCGAAAACGTACAAAGTTGGACTTGCGCAAGTATCTTTTGTCATCGTAATGTATAATTTGCGCCATATCTTTGTCGGGACGCTCGCAACAAAGTATCGGGGATTTTGTGTTTGCTCGCACGTGAAATGCGCTTGCAAATTTGCGGCAAACGTTCCAGCGAAACGTACTGCTCTGTCATTTCCCAAGTCCGGGAACGAAGCCGCGTGACAAGGCGTTCGGAAACAAATGCGCAAATTAGAGCGAGGTAAGTCGGGAGTCGCGCAATGCGAATGTATATTATTTGGATGTGTGCAAATAAACGCGACGATCGGTTTCTGGCGCGGCGCGACTATTCGACCGAATTTGACCGAACGCGCGCTCGATCGTCAAATTCGCTCCTCGTTCGGGTTATGAAAGAAAAACGGATTTGTTACGTTTGCTCGGCAATGTTGTTGAATAGCGTTTTAGCGTTTAAAATTCATTACAACGGGATTGACGTGCGCGCTATTTACATTGCAAATCGCATCACTGAGCGTGGAATAATAATCGCCGCGCTACGAAATCCGTCAATGACGTGATGCGTGAATGCAAATACGTCACGGACAGTCAGTTTTGTATTCTTACGCGTGACGTTATTTCGATAGCTTTTATTGTTTTCGGCGCTTCCTCTCTCGCAGCCTGCACACTATCTTTTTCATGTTTCGCAGCTTAACCGAGTTTTTCTTATTTTTATTGTTTTCTGACTTTTTGTATCCTCGTCGCATGGAGTTAACGCACTCCTCTATTCAAGTCCATTGATTTAGCTTTTCGTTCGAACAAATATGGACACGGGGCTGTGTTTATTATATACAAATATATATAACCGCTTATATATTTGTTTATTATTCCATTTCAATATATCTGAATTATATATTTGAGTCGAGTGAATTCGTCAAGTAGTGAGAGTAAATTGCTAGCAAAATAATCCACTTAAATTACAAGCCGGTTTCATATACTAACAATTTCAGATAGTTGAATTTAAGATGTACTCCGCAAGGCCGGATTGTTTCTTCTCACAACATATTCAAATCGTAAAGTTAGTTTTGTGTCATTTTACAAATAATGTTAATCTTATGTTTCACAATTATTTGAACAAATTGTGTTGTTGTTACTAAATTGGTATATTAAAGTGTTTCTGTATATATATTTTATTTTTATAGAATTTATAGATTGAGAAATATATTAGCTAAAATAGGCCGTAGAATTATATCCGATTGGAATTAGCATAGATATTATTGCCTTATTTGCATTAAAAAAATTAAAATTCGTCGAATTAATGATCATCAAATAAACTAAAATTCGAATTAGGTCCATTTATCCAATTCGTGATCATTTACAATTCAGTGGGTACTGTCTAATAATGTAAATTTCGCTATCGTAAATAATTTTTCCGCGTCACGTTCTGTTTATCTTATTTCGCTAAACGCGTGTCAAGCACAATTCAACGTCACGGTAAACGTCATTAAGTAAACTGTCATCCATGAAACCGCAATATTCATTTTAATGATCCAATAACACATTTTTAATGATGCTACGTGACGACGCAAAACACATTATTTCAATCCAACAAACAAATTGGTCGTATTTTTTTGCGTAATTGATGATGGATGTGTAATCAGCCAAATGATTGAAAGCGCGCGTGTAAACGTACCTTATTTTCTTGATTTTTTCGCGGTAACGTGCAAAGAAAATATGTGCCATATAGACGGGGAAAAACAAATCTACAAAATGTATACATTATTTATATATGTATATACGTGTTGTATATTTAATTCTAAATTCATTCCCACCAATTGTCGTTCATTTTAGTCTATTATTATATATTATAGCATTAGAAGCTATATGACAATTATGAAAAAATTCAACAGTTTACTATGAGTGACCTTCAGCACGAACTGCCGCCGATTTGTGCCGAAAATATGATTAGCATTAATTGACGTGGATTAGGTTTCGGCTTGTAATTATAAGGCGGCTACAAATCTGCATTTATGTATTCAACGAAATGCACGTCCCATACGCGAACAACGTGTTAGCTAAACAATCTCTATTTTGTCCTATTTCTCAAGCTCATCTGCACTTTCCCACGAAAATTTTAAAATCAACAAACAAGTTTCAAAGTTTTTACTTTGAAATTTGTGATAAATGGTAAAATCCCGAAAGCATTATAGTATATAAAAATATCTTTAAGCATAATATACACGGAGAAAACGTCTTATCAAAAAATATTATATTTACTAGTACACATAAGATGAGGCTTTTAAAAATGAAAATAATATTCTTTATTACTGTTTAGATTACTATATAGTATAGTAATTTTTCATAGGATGTCTGCAATATTGAAAATAAATATAGTAAAATCTTTATTTTCAAAAACTCCATTAAGTAAATATAGTAATTTTTGATAAAACGTTTTCTCAGTGTATATTCAGGATTTCGTCATCCGGGAAATTGTTATAGTTCTATATATACACTGAGAAAAATTTCCATTAAAAATTACTGTGCTAAAACAATAATTGTGTACGATGAGTGTCAACAAAGAAAAATTACATTTATAGCACAGTAAAACATATAGGGAAATCGATGCAATGTT